>CAKAOI010047317.1:609-19991 GCA_916701655.1 Sebastiscus albofasciatus
CTGAAAAATGTCTAGAAAAAATGTTTAAAAAAAAAGTTTGAAAAATGTTTGAAAAAAAGACTCTGAAAAATGTTTGAAAAAAAAAGTTTGAAAAATGTTTGAAAAAAAGACTCTGAAAAATATTTGAAAAAAAAAGTTTGAAAAAAAGATTCTGTCTGAAATGTTTGAAAAGGTTAAAAAATAAATAAATAAATAAAAAAGTCTGAAAAAAATGTCCGTAAAAAAAAGCCTGAAAAATTGTTTGAAAAATGTTGGAGAAAAAAAAGTCTGAAAAAACTGTCTGAAAAAAAAGTTAATAAAAAAGTTTGAAAAATGCTGAAAAAGAAAAGTCTAAACAATCTGAAAAAGGTAAAAGAGAGAAACGTTATCGTCTCTCCTGCGGGCGCAGTTGGGAGATGATAACGTTTCTCTTCCTGCTTCAGCCCCGGCACCGACGCGCTTTTCCTGCTTCAGCCGTCGGGAGGCTGAGGCAGGAAAAGCCAACACTAGGATCAGCATTCATGGATTCATGGAGAAACCTTCGTCTGGTATATTACGACCTTTTTTCTTGTAAAGTTCTGACTTTATGCTCGTAACATTACGACTTTTTTTCTCGTAGTTATGACTATTCTCTTAATATTGTGACTTTTTTCTCGTAATATTACGACTTTTTTTTCTCATAATATTATGACTTAACAAGGGAAACTGGTATTGTAAAAGTTATTACTGCAGGTTAGTTGTTTGTTGACTGAGGTTTAATGATCTCAGCCCCTCAGAGAGAAGGCGAACCAGCAGCAGCAGGAGTCTGTAGTGTCTCTCCAGGAGGTTTTGACCCTCTCTCTCCTGCTGAATGATCAACTCTCTGCTGAACCACACCCCCTGTTCCTCAGTGTGAGAGTCTATTGGCTGTTGGAAATCATCTGGTGTCTGGATGTGGCTGCTGTCAAGAGTTTATACTATTAAAACTCACCAAACTCCTCCATCCTCCCTGACACTTGTTGCTGCTGCACCACCTGAACCGCTGAGCAGCATTTCCTTTGTGGGGGATTTGTGATGAACTCCCTGGACCCTCAGTCCCATCACCAGAACCAGAACCAGCACCACACCTCCTCTCTTCCACCCAAGGCTGCCCAGGAGGCCCCTGACATGGCCGCAGTGTACTGCGACAGCTTCAGCAGCATGTACCACCAGCAGCAGCAGCAGCAGCAGCAGAGCCTGCAGAGCCTCCAGAGCCTGCAGGGCGCACAGAGAGCCTCCGGATACGGCCTCGGAGATTACGCGTCGTCTCCAAACCCGTACCTGTGGATCAACGCACCTGGCGTCAACTCCTCCGCCTCCTCTTACCTGCACGGAAACAACCCGTCCTTCATCCCGCCGTCCTACGGAGCGCAGCGGCAGTTCATCACCACCAACTCCCCTGGGTTCGGAGGTCCAGACCTGGGCTGGCTGTCCATCGCCTCTCAGGAGGAGCTGCTGAAGCTGGTGAGACCTCCTTACTCCTACTCTGCTCTCATCGCCATGGCCATCCAGAACGCACACGAGAAGAAGCTGACTCTCAGTCAGATCTACCAGTACGTGGCCGACAATTTCCCCTTTTATAAGAAGAGCAAAGCCGGCTGGCAGAACTCCATCCGGCACAACCTGTCTCTGAACGACTGCTTCAAGAAGGTTCCGAGGGACGAGGACGACCCAGGTACCATGAACGCACCACACCAATAAACTATATGTTGCATTTAGGTTCAGTTTACTCACCTGGGAGTCTCATCCAGGTAAAATTAGAGGGGAAAATAAAGGTACAAAATAAAGTGACATTGTTTCTTGAATCCTTAAAATGTAAAAAAATAAAAGAAAAAGTGTTTTAATCATATTTTTCATAGAGCATTATCAATTAAATATATATATATATTATTATTTATTACTTTATTATTAAAGCAACAAGTTATTAAAAATATAACAGATATTGTAGCTGTTGTGATAATATAGCAATTTATATTTTCCAAAGGTTAATACAGATAAATCCCTATAGATTCATTTAAATTAAATAATTTCCAGGGGAAATGTTATTTATAAACTATATGATGCATTTAGGTTCAGTTTACTGTACCACGACTTATTTGACCATCATATAATTGATAATGCTCTATGAAAACTATGATAAAAATGTTTTTCTTTTCTTTTTTTATATTTTAAGGATTCAAGAAACAATGTCACTTTATTTACAATATAAATTACTATATTATTACAACAGCTACAATATCTGCTATATTTTTAATAACTTGTTGCTTTAATAATAAAGTGGCATTGTTTCTTGAATCCTTAAAATGTAAAAAATAAAAGAAAAACATTTTAATCATATTTTTCATAGAGTATTATCAGTTACATGGTGGTCAAATAAGTCTTAAATTCCAAATAAATTTCACCAACTGATGCTGTGTGGCAATCTTTTTTTTTAATTTTTTTTTATTTATTACTTTATTATTAAAGCAACAAGTTATTAAAATAATATTGTAATAATATAGCAATTTATATTTTCCAAAGGTTAATACAGATAAATTCCCATAGATTAATTTAAATGAAATAATTTCCAGGGGAAATGTTATTTATAAACTATATGTTGCATTCAGGTTCAGTTTACTCACCTGGGAGTCTCAGGGTGGTTTAATTAAAGAGGGAATTAGGTACAAAATAAAGTGACATTGTTTCTTGAATCCTTAAAGTGTAAAAAAAGAAAAGAAAAACATTTTTATCATAGTTTTCATAGAGCATTATCAATTATATAGTGGTCAAATAAGTCTTAAATTCCAAATAAATTTCACCAACTGATGGTGTGTGGCAATTTTTTTTTTAATTTATTTTTTTATTTATTAATTTATTATTAAAGCAACAAGTTATTAAAATAATATTGTAATAATATAGCAATTTATATTTTCCAAAGGTTAATACAGATAAATTCCCATAGATTCATTTAAATGAAATATTTTCCAGGGGAAATGTTATTTATAAACTATATGTTGCATTCAGGTTCAGTTTACTCACCTGGGAGTCTCAGGGTGGTTTAATTAAAGAGGGAATTAGGTACAAAATAAAGTGACATTGTTTCTTGAATCCTTAAAGTGTAAAAAAAGAAAAGAAAAACATTTTTATCATAGTTTTCATAGAGTATTATCAATTACATGGTGGTCAAATAAGTCTTAAATTCCAAATAAATTTCACCAACTGATGCTGTGTGGCAATCTTTTTTTATTTTATTTATTTTTTTATTTATTACTTTATTATTATAGCAACAAGTTATTAAAATAATATTGTAATAATATAGCAATTTATATTTTCCAAAGGTAAATACAGATAAATTCCTATAGATTAATTTAAATTAAATAATTTCCAGGGGAAATGTTATTTATAAACAAACTATATGTTGCATTCAGGTTCAGTTTACTAACCTGGGAGTCTCAGGGTGGTTTAATTAGAGAGGGAATTAGGTACAAAATAAAGTGACATTGTTTCTTGAATCCTTAAAAAATAAAAATAAAAAAAAGAAAAGAAAAACTTTTTTAATAATAGTTTTCATATGGTGGTCAAATAAGTCTTAGCAATATTTAATTCCAAATAAGTTTCACCAAGGTACCAGGTACCGTGAACGCAGCTGGGGGGAAACATGTTATTAATAAACAAACAATATGATGCATTCAAGGCAATAAGGCAGCTGTATTAGTAGAACACATTTCAGCAACAGGGCAGTTCAAAGTGCTTTACATGAACATTCAAGAACATTGAGACAAAGTGCAAAAGAACATTAAGACATAATTAAAACAGTTATAAAAACATTAAAGATTAGAAAATAAAAACAAGCTAAAAATAAAAGCTAAACTAGAATATAACACACAAGAGTAAAAGCTCTAGTTCAGTATATAAGATCATATCTGGTTTAATAAAAGGCAGCAGCAATCAGGAAAGATTTAAGTTTTGATTTAAAAGAACTCAGAGTTGGAGGTCCTGCAGGTTTCTGGGAGCTTGTTCCAGATATTTGGTGCATAAAAACTGATTCTGCATGTTTAGTTGTGACTCTGGGGACACTAAGCAGACCTGATCCAGACGACCTGAGAGGTCTGAAATCAGAAATATATTTTGGCCCTAAACAATTTAGTGCTTTGTAAACCAGCATTAGTATTTTGAGGTTCAGTTTTTCACCTTGGAGTCTCAGGGTGGTTTAATTAGAGAGGAAATTAGGTACTAAATGAAGTGACATTGTTTCTTGAATCCTTAAAATATAAAAAAGAAAAGAAAAACTTTTTTTATCATAGTTTTCATAGAGCATTATCAATTATATGTGTGGTCAAATAAGTCAAATAAATTTCACCAACTGATGCTGTGTATTAATCTTTTAATTTACTTACTTTGTTATTTATTATTAAAGCAACTGTAATAAATATAGTAATGCATATTTTCCAAAGGTTAATACAGATAAATTCCTATAGATTCATATAAATTAAATAATTTCAAAGATATTTTAAACAACACAATATAATAACACAATTAAAGGCTCCCTTAAAATATAAAAAATAAAATAAAAACATTTTAAATCATAGTTTTCATAGAACCTTATCAATTATATGATGGTTAAATAAGTCTTAAATTTCAAAATAAATGTCATTAACTGATGCTGTATGGTAATCTTTTAATTTATTACTTACTTACTTTATTACTAAAGCAACAAGTTATTAAAATATAACAGATATTGTAGCTGTTGTAATAAATATAATAATTTATATTTTCCAAATGTTAATACAGATAAATTCCTATTGATTTATATAAATGAAATAATTCCAAAGACATTTTAAACAACTCAATATAATAACACAATTAAAGGCTCCCTATTAAATAGTACAGATATATATTTTATTTTATAGAAATATTTCTTGAATATTACAGTGTCATTTTGTCTACATGTATTGGACTTGTACATGACTGAATGTTGTTTTTAATCTGAACCTGAACTGCAATTAAAAGTATTATTGTTCCTTTAAGTCATTTCAGAAAATGCTCAAAAGTGGCTTCTCAGGAAACAGACAGAAATATGAGATCAATAATAACAATCATTTAATAATATGGGATTTAAGTTTGCTATGACAGATTGCTGAAGTTGTCTCCCCAATGTGTTGAGTCGTATTTTTAAAGGAACAGGCTGAAGACTTAAGTAAAAAGAAATGTTGTATTTTATTTAGACCATATAAGTTAGACATTTCAGGCCCCATCAGCTAAAACTGATTCTAACATGTTTTGTGTCTCATCTTTAATTACAGGAAAAGGAAATTACTGGACGTTGGACCCAAACTGTGAAAAGATGTTTGACAACGGAAATTTCCGCCGGAAACGGAAAAGACGTTCAGATCCGAGCAGCACGGGAGGAGCAGCGGCATCATCGGTGGCAGCCGGGGCCACAAAGGTGGAGGACGGCAGGCCGGCGGCGGCGGCGTCCTCGCTGAAGCCCTCGGACAGTCCTCAGCTCCTGGGGCCGCCCTCGCCGGAGATGGAGGCCATGAACGAGAACCACAAGAGCTCGTCGTCGTCCTCGCCGCCCGGCGGACTGGCCTCGGCCGCTCCTTGCTTTAACAACTTTTACAGCAGCATGTCGACGCTCAGCTCGGGGGCCCCCGGCCGGCAGGGGTCCCTGGGGCTGGTGAACGAGCTGTCCAACAGGAACATTACGGCCCTGAGCCCCTACCACCTCAACCACGGCGGGCAGGACACGGGGGCGTCGGAGCATGGCGAGGGCTTGCATTTCAACCGTGGAGTGTACTACAACACGTTTGGCGGCGGGCAGAGCGGACAGTTCAACGGTCACTTCTACAACAGCTTCAGTGTCAACAGCCTTATTTACCCCAGAGAAGGGACAGAGCTATAGGAGCCGATTCACCACACTGTCGTAGGGACTCGCTGCTCCGTGAAAAACACACACACATGCAGACGTACGTGCATTTCAGCAGAGCGTGCTTCTCTGCGTCATGAACACTCCCTTCACTGATCAGCTCACGGAGAGATTAGATGTAGTATTTGTAGGTGATTTAACTTGACAAGCACTCAAACTGTGGAAACAACCGGCAACAAAAATGAGCACTTATCTTTTTACTCTCTTTTTTTATTATTATTATTATTATTATTATTATTATATCAAAGCTCCTACTTTGCTCTTCAAGCTAAAATAATTGCAAAGTAAGACAACCACTGAACACTTGTTTTTGTGATATTTCAACAGAAAGTTTCTATATTCTTGTAGTCGAAGCCACTCGTTCATGTCCAAAATGTAAATGTATTTTTTGCCAAATCCTGCCCATATTTTTTTGGAGCGGCCAAATTCTTACAGTTGATTATATATGCTGTTTATTCGTATTCATAATCAACTCAAATCTGCCAAAGTTGCCTTTTATGAGACCGCCATTACCTCAAAAAACAACCCTCCTATGAGACGCCCTGCTCCGAAGGGTTCACCTGTCTATTCAGACCGTTTCCAAATGCAGTAATTGATTTAATAACAAATATGATCCGAGATGGGGCTCGCCTTATTTTTTTATATCCTCCATGTTGACTGAAACCACAGCACTAAGGCTCATGTAAATACATGTGGACTTTATATAAATGTGTATTTTTGTAAATTATAAAACAAAAAAATAGTTTGTGACTATTTATGCTATTTATGCTGATAGGCATTGTTTTTCTACTTTTTTTCTGAACATAGTTTGATTAAATGACAAAACGCGCCGAACACAGTATCACCAGATGTCATAAATATATAAATATATATATTAAAAACTATATGCTATATCATGGTTTCTCTCAGGATTCAGTGTGACAATCATTGAATGGCTTTTGTATCTATTGTCTTTTTTTATTTTTATCTTTATACAGTACATCCAGCTTACAGGCAGTTTCAACTGTGACTATTAATAAATATCATGTGGTCTCTATTGTATTGTCATGCATCATTTTCAAATAGGGCACTAGTGTATTTAAGGCCTTCATTATCAGGTCAATGCACACCCATAGATTTACTTTAATCTCGTATTTAATTACTTCTACTCCATTTCGGCTCAATGCAGCCTCTTTACCAGCTGTAGAAAAACAACAACAACACATGCATCAGGTCTTCTTTACTGTGAAGTTTAGTGTTGGAAACTCAAGTGACCCTGTTCTCCAGAAACATGTTTACATGTTGGGTTTATTGCAGAATTGAAATGATTCAAATTTGACATATTTATAACCCAGTCTGACTCATTCTTCATTACGTTTCACTGTCTAACACCGATTCGCCTTTTTGTTATGATAATGGCGAGACACCCCAGGCAAAAACATACTATTTCATGCACTAATCTTGAGAAAAAAAATTGAGATTTTGTGATATTTTTAACGTCTTCTTTCAGACTAGTGGAAAGAAAACATCCAAAATACACATTTAGGTGTTTATTTTACTACTTTGTCTATTTAAATCTGCAGATTTCTCCTGAATTCACCAAAAGTTAGCATTGGATAACGCTTCATTAACATATTTAAACCTAACATTTAAGAAAACTTGTAATACAAAAATAATTGTCTTTATGTGAGTAATCAACTGGGGACGTTTCAAGATTTTATCTATTAGTTAAAATATTTTGACTGAGTTATGGAGTCAGACAAAGAGATCTGTAAAAACGTTTGACTCTGATATGTCAACAAGATGAAAGAAGAGTTTTGAACCGTGTTTTATCCAATGTTCACATTTCTGTTCTGTGACTTTCTGCAAATTAGCCCATATTTAATAAGAGAATGCCTCATTTGTATATTTAAACATAAAATTTCAGAAAACTTGTAATGCAAAAAAGAATTGGGTTAATTTAAGCAATCAACTGGGGAAGTTTTCCGGTGATATCTATTCGTTAAAAGTTTTACCCTATTCACCTGTAACGTCTCCTCTTAAGACCAAGTTCACGTCCAACTGAAGCAATGTTAATCCGTCTTTTATTCCAGTAAGTCGACTTCTCTTCCTGTAAGATCAGTAATTAGTGTTCGAGGAGGGATGTGACTTCTTAGAAGATTTTGTTGCTGAAAAACGTGTAAAAAGTGATTTACATTATTTGTCAC
This sequence comes from Sebastiscus albofasciatus, assembly GCA_916701655.1. Taxonomy (NCBI): domain Eukaryota; kingdom Metazoa; phylum Chordata; class Actinopteri; order Perciformes; family Sebastidae; genus Sebastiscus; species Sebastiscus albofasciatus. Next base: position 8,701 of record CAKAOI010047317.1, read on the forward strand.
TGATTTGTTTTCTGCTCCTCTGAAGGGGGAACGTCGTCGACCCCCCAATAAAAGACCCTGAATGAGAAAAGGTCAAAAGAGAAGCTCTGTGAAAAGAAGAGATTAATTAATATCACTGCAAACATTTTGTTATAAACAGGAGTGTTCACAGTAATGGTTTATTGCAGGTTATAATTCCCTGTCATTTGGTCCAAATGAGGACAGTGTTCAGTTTGTACAATTCCAATTAATTAATTAAATAAAATGCATTTTAGTTAGTGCACAGGTGGTCAGTTCAACCTGCAAAAATGTGTAATTGTTCTACAAGAAAGCATATAATTAAACATGTAGAATAAAGAAAAATTAATTCATATCTACGTGGGGTTAAACTGAGCTTTATTTTCAAGGAATTCCTCTACAAATAAGATATCTATGTTGCCCAAAGTTGTGAAATAATTCTATATTAATGTTCAATTTACTGATCAGGAGTTTCTACGCAGCGTTACAATGAGATAATTCTTATTTTTTATTACAAAATATATGTAACTCAACAGTTTTACATCCTCAAAAATGATACTCCACACACTTCACACTCCATCCTGCACTTTGAGACAAATAATCCCTTTCTCAGAGAATACATTATATATTTCTGAAAGAATAACCACAGCTGATGTGTCCTCCAGTGCCACAGGCGGAGACGAGCTGAGCCGGGAGAGGCTTTCGGCAAATATCAAGAGAGAAAGTTGAAGTTTGGAGGCGAGCCAAGCTCCCTGCAAAGACACCGCAGTTGACAGACGTCTTGATTCAGAAAACAGAGAAACAATGGAGCTATTGTCCCCGGTCCTTCACGCCAATCCCCATGTATCAATTAGGGACTCTCTGAAGAGAGGTGAAGATATCCCCCTTAGACCGACGGGGTTTAAGCATCTCTTTTGTCTCCATTCTCCAGGCAGTGTTTGCCCCAAATTGAGAAGAGGCCATTTTGCTTTGTTCCTGCAAAGAAACGACGCACTGAGAAATTCCCTCTGCAAATATTTGCCACCCATCGTGCAGATTAGAGACAATGATTTGATAATTTATTTAGTTTTCACAGTTTATGATTCACACCATGCATGTGTTGAAGGTACTTACAGTGTTATGCTGTGAAATTGATATGATAGTACTGTCGGTTTTGGCCCTCAGTGTATTTATAGTGTATAGTTATGGGAATAACTGCAAACTAAAGAGCTGGTTAAAGATGTGGAAAGCAGCTTTGTTTCCGTCATGTATCACTTTCATTTATTTTATTTCTAAATATGATTAAACATTGTGGGAAGTATTTTAACTCACTCATTCACTTGTGAGGCCCATTTTTAATGAATCATGCTTTGACTTATTAATTAAAGTCTCTTCATGAACACAACTTCGTAGCCAAAGACTCATTCTGTTGTGATCTAATGTGCAGAAGCACCCTGGTGTTCATTTTGCCAGCTATTTGTTTCCTTTAGTCTTGATCTTAGTCCTGTGCCAAATGTCCTCGTTAGTTTTATTTGACTAAAAGTCTGGGCATTTTAGTCGTATCCTAGTCAAAGGAATTGATTTAGTCAATGAAGACTGTTGACATGTTTAGTCTTTTTTAGACATTAGTTTATATTGAACATTTAAGTCATTCTAGTCTCAACAAAATATCACCTTGTTTCTTTCTCCCAAGCACTATTGTTGTCATTGTTATCTTTAACGTACGTAAGTTACTCTGAGTGCTCTTGACAGAACAGGAAACTGGCACACACAGGACAGGAAACTGGCACGCACAGCACAGCACAGAACAGGACAGGAAACTGGCACACAGGACAGGACAGGAAACTGGCGTGCATAGCACAGGACAGGACAGAAAACTGGCGCTCGCAGAACAGGACAGGAAACTGGCACGCACACACAGAACAGGATACGAAACCGGTGTGTGCAGAACAGGACAGGAAACTGGCACGTGCAAAGGACAGGAAACTGGTGCGCGCTGCACAGGACAGGACAGGAAACTGGCATGCACAGCACAGCACAAGACAGGAAGCTGGTGCGCACAAGACAGGAAACTGGCGCTCGCAGAACAGGACAGGAAACTGGCATGCACAGAACAGGATACGAAACCAGTGTGTGCAGCACAGGACAGGAAACTGGCGCTCGCAGTACAGGGCCGAAAACTTGCATGCATAGAACAGGACAGAAATCTGGTGTGTGTAGCACAGGAACTGGAACTGCTGCATTGAAAGAACGAAAAAAAATAGTCTATAATATTTCATCTCCACTTTCTTGTCAACAAAAATAGAGAGATTTTGGTAAATATTTTATTTTTTAAACAACATTTTAGTCTTTTTTCATCAACAATATAGCATGTCGATAGCCAAAGTTAGAGTTAAATGATGCTGGTGCCATCTCGTATCGTCTCAGTCATGGAAAACAAATAGTTCTCGTTAATAAAGTAACACTGAAGCACCCCGATCCACTGCTCAGAATAACGGCCCGTTAACATTTATTTTATCATTTTTGTTGGTATTAAATATGAGTTTCTTTGCCTGTGAGGTCTGCTGTCTAATGCTTTTAAAACACGGTAAGACAAGCACATCCAGAGTCCGATAGGATGGGTGCTGGAACAAAGAAATATAGCAGAATAAAACAAATAGATCCGCACACCTAATGGCTCCCGTTTGAAGGATTTTTAATACGCTGTAACGTTTCAAGGACCAGGCTCTTCCTCAGATTTATGAAGTCTAAAAATCCTTCTAACCGGCGCTATTTGGTGTGTGGATCTGTTTTATTCTACTGTCTAAGGCCACCATGACTCAATCTGATACCCAGATCTGACTGTAGAGGTCGAACTCGGTCGTATGCGTTGCACAGGCGGTCCGAAACTTTTCCACTCTGGCAGACTGCACCAGTGCTGCCAAGTGTGAACTTGTCAATTAGAGGGGGATCCACTGACCCAGGCTCTGTTTGATCACCTTCTTTTGCGCCTGGAACATCAGGCACCCCGTCCTAATTTGGCACCAGCACCCGCTCCATCGGGTGACATTTGAAAAGCGCCATTGTTGGTCCGGCTGGGAAGCAGGTTGAACATGGGACCCTGGGTGCCATTTCGAGGGGTGACTGCATACTGTAGGTTCGTGTCCTGAAACGACCCCACAGGACCCCTAACCCAAATTGTTCCCCTGATAATGGACAGGGAGCAGGCGACGCCTCGCTAATGAGAAACATCTTAGAGGGAGCACAGAAAGCAACTGTTCGGTCTTGTCAGCATGTTTCACATGTGAAGGGCTGGGGATCAACTTCATCAAGGATCTCTGACTGTGATGTTAAATAAGGACAGCAGAGTGATGCTGTGTCCAACTAGTGGCTCATTTCAGGACACAGGCATCAGCCAAACCAGGACACACTACATTTTCATCAAGGTTTTGTTGTTTACAAATTATTATGCAGAAGATAGTGAGCAAACACTTTGAAAATAGTATCTAACTTGTAGTAAAATTCTCATTTTGAACTGATTTTAATCACTAACAACACAGGCAAACTTTACATCAAGGTGGTTCCAAATGGTTGAACTTCACTTTCCAAAACCTTATGTATCACTTGATGCTTTTAATTTACACACAGCACACTCATGATCACCTCAACTCAATGACGTCTTTGGTGTTTTATAAAACTTTACCAAACTAATGATTCAAGAGATCATCACTGGTGAAAACATGAGAAAAACAGTTCAATGCTGTTTTGGTTCACTGGTAACGTTTTTGTCACAACCTGTTTGGTGGACAACTGACCCTGACTGACTTCCAGGTGTCTGAACTGGGAGGAATGGGATGCTCGTGCCTGCTGCAGCCCTAATTTGTGATTTAGTCTCAGTGTTTGATGCATTTTTTTTTTGTTTTACAAAAATCTACTTTAGGCGAGAAAGGTTAAAAATGAATCAGGTGAGAAGGCATCTTCCATTGTGCTGAGCTGTGTGTTTCAGTCACCTGCGTGAAGTTTTAAAATCATCCTCAGTTACTGTGAGGAACCTTTAACTGAAACAGTCTCAATTTAATACAGATTTGTCTACAGTATATGACCTACATAAGTAAACAAGACCATCAGCAAGAAGATTTGCTATTTTCTATATAGTTATTCTGAATGCTTGTCGTTGGTGCCATTGGGTCCGATTCTGTGAGAAATCAGAAGAAATCATGCAGGTTCACCAGAAACTCCCTCAGCTCAGTCTCCATTGGGGCCTTTGGCAACGACCAGCCCACCGCGGACAGACCCAGATCCGGCCTCGCTGCAGCTCCGCCTCGCTGCTGCTCACCGACACCGACACCATGCTGCTGGAGGCCCGGGCCGTATTACCGAGCCCATTGGAGGGAAGGGAGGCACGGGAGAACCAGAACCAGGACTGCGCGGGGCAAACTGTCAGACCCTTCTGCAGTAAAATGAGAGGTTCTCTAAAGGGACCCTGGTGCTTGGAAACACTACCGCTTTTGTCCACAGGGACCGCTAAAATCAACACAAAATGAAAGTTCCTCTAAGTAGCTTTAAGTAAAAAACATAATACCTTATTGGAAAACAAGTAAATGCTGAAAATGTTACTTAGTTTTATCAGAAAAATGTAGCTTGCACATTAAAAGTAAACATAATCTATGTAGAAAACGGAAATGCTTACATAATGTATGAGGTGTAAGCAGCTTATGTACCTTTGTGGTTTGGTTTACCCGCCTCTGTTAGATGTGCAGAAACCGTTAAAACAAAAGAAATGTGTGTGTTTGTGTGTAGGAAAACATCTTGATGGGCTGTGTCCAGGAAGGAGGTTGAGGTTGGGGGGTGGTGGAGGTGGTGGTGGTGGTGGTGAGGGTTGATCGCGGGGTGGCTCGGGGGGGTCCTGAGTATGATTTGATCCTGGAAGGCTCAATTAAGTGGTTCGTTTACCCCTCGTGTGGAGCTGGTGAATTGGAGCCAGGTCAGCTCCGGGTTGAGGTGTTGTTCATTATTTTTCCGCCTGTCGGATCCCATGAGCGGCCGCTGGAGACGGTGGCTGCTCGGCGGCCGAGGAGCAAAGGGCCTGCCGGTGGGGTACGTCAAACACACTCAAAGCCTCTCCCCTTGCCTGGGGGATTATGATCAACAAAGCATGTCCCACACCTGCACCGGCCAGCACAATGGAAACTCCGCGGGCCAATGGAGACGCAGGGAGAGACCAGTTATTAGAGTCCCCCACCAATGAAATGGATTACATTAACCCCTTCTGTTGTTCCTCCTCCCGGAGCTTAAACATCGAACTGACAGACTCCACATCCCATTGAGAAAAAATCCTGGTAACACTTTGTTACAACAGCTTTATTCCGGTTTATCCACCAATGGGGAAGTATTGTGTCTCCACTGTTAAACAGTGAGATGACTTGGTGAAGTGTTGTAAAGTTGTGCTGAAACTTTGGTAGGTTTTACTAACAGTATGCGTTAAGTACTGAAAAGCAAGTTAGTAAGAACAGCCTTCTTTTACAAGTAATAAACGGAACAAAATGAAATCAAAACACAGTAAAGACAACACAAAACTAAACTTAAGGAGTCAGCTTTAGAGTCTGTTTTTAATTGACAGTGTAGACCTACAAGGTCTTCTCAGTGAGGGTGGAGTAAGTCAGGTGTCCGACCAAGGAGAGCTCTACATGTAATCATTGGTTCTTAAAGTGATACTCCATCCCAGAATCTACTGTTTGATCAAACTCTCCCTGTAGACATGAAAAGTGGCTGTAAAATTGGTAGTTTGGGCTGTTTGGGTCTTTATGGAGGCAATGGTCACCTTAAATTCATCACGGTTACGGGTAGAATACCTTCGGCAGCAAGTTCTCCATTGTCCATCAATACGTTCCAAAGAGTCACATACTTGCCAAACAGTTTGCCTGAGATCACGTCAGTTTCAACCCTCACACATGCCCCAGACGAGCTGCTATGCTAGGCTCATTCATTGGTTTGCACGTGTAGGAACACCTGCACCCTACTTGGCATAACACTTCATGATGACAAGCTGCAATATTTACCTGACTGTGTTGAAGAAGAAACATCTCGAGTCATTTAGGTTGAGAATGAATTCATATTCTCCGTACTTCACTGTTTGTTATAGACCTTTTCAAACTTGACAACATTTTAAATGGGTCCCTTTGTATTTCCTGTTGCAGTGTTTGTTATGCAGTAGCTGACAGGAAGTTAACTTGGACCAAAGCTGTTCCCCTAGAAACAGAAAGGCAATGAAAAGGTTTAAAGGTCCAAGTATAGGTGCTTGTTTTCTTGCTGATTGTTAGGCGTTCCAGTGTTTCCTGCAATCTAGAATAGCAGCGGCATACCGCCTCACCTGAAACAACCCGCCTCCACTAACGTCAGAAGAAATCTTTACACTTTTATGGGATACACTTGAACTTGTAAAAAGTTAACAATTCAACAAGGCAGCGGTTTAGACAGTTATGTAACGTATGACTCATGAGACAAGACGTGGTTTTAGCTGCTCCATCTGAAGCTACGTTCACACTACGAGCAACAAATGCAACAAAACGGCAACAAGCGTGGTCAGCTGGTCGCCGAGTTGGCGTTGAAGTGTTGGTCAAGAGCCCAATGACGTAGTTATGTCGGTAAATAGCACTGGGAACTGCCTAACGGCATCGTTTTGACGGAACGGAACAGGGAGAAACAAAAACATATGATTGGTTGACTTATGATTGACGATACTTGTACATTGTACAACATGCAGAATGTGGTTTGTGGTTAACAGACTGAAATACAGCAGCATGGTCCTTTAATCCTATTCTGCTTTATCACTCAGTGTAATCTGCTCTGGGTAAGAGCATCATCTGATCATGTCATCTTAAACTTAAATCAGCTTAAACTTAAATGTCATTGACTTCGCCGCCGTGCTGCATTCTGTGCCGTACTGATGTAGATGAGAATCTTCCATATTCTCAGTGTCCCGTTTCTCAAACTGTATCAACAAGTAAACAGCGTTGTTTACCCATAACTGTGCAGCGGTAACGCAGCCTGAGTGTGAGTGTGTTTGGGGTTTGTTTCACATGTGTTTTGGAACAACAGAGCAGGAGGATACTCAAATATTTTCGACGAAGGAGGGTGTCAGTCCCCAGGGAACTCGTCATGGGCGAATTAGACCGAAGCTCGGAGGAATGCGTGTTGCTGCCCTCGTCCTCACCCTCCCACCCCCTCCACACACTCTCCCTCCTCCTCTCTTTTCTCCTTTAATTGGGCCCGTTTCCTGGCACCTCTCCAGATCACACTGTCACTTTACACTGCGTAATAAGCTATTAGCCCCGGCCGGACCGAGCTCGGCCACCACCCCGCGCTAATCGACATGGACGTGGTCATTGTGTGCGACCGGGACTCAAGGACAGCACAGTCCAGCTATTGTTATTGCCTGGACCTCGCAGCCCTGGATGCCCACACCCCTGGCTCGCTGAGGGCTGGGGGGGTGAGGAGGGTGGGAGGTAAACAGAGGGGGAGATCAAGGAGAGGTGAACTCGCTCTCGCTGCCCCCTAGGACACGACAAAACAAACTGTAACACCTTTGGTTCAGCCGTCTTGCTTTGGCAAAAATATGACTTTCTGCTGCGTCCCAAAACACTGGAGCACCTGTTAGAAATGAGACTGGAACTACCGCTGCAATTAATGATACAGCTCACCTTTAATATACCACATTCACACATGGTTCTCAAGAGTTAGACAAGGAGACACATTAAGCAAGATTTGTTTTTGTAAGAATACATGTGGTGTCAGCACTTTCTGTGCAGTTTGCTCACATGAAGTCACATTTTTCTTTTTCATATAATTTTGGATCACAAAGACGACTCTTTACTGTACAGTTGCTTATTGTAGGATTAACAACAAAGAAAGCACATAACACGCACAATGCTGTAACATCACATTTGGTGGACACCTAAAAACGAGAATAAAGGTCTTTGCTAGAGTGCGTGACCAATCTGATGTCCTAGGCAAGAGTTTAGCTGGTGTTCCCTTCCTCTTTTGGGATGCGTGGAAGCACATGTAAAAAAAGATTTGCATGCACAGATGAGACAAAGCGCGCCAAGGTAATTATCAGTCTTGTTTGCATTTGTGGAGATTCTCAATCTTTCAACTGTGAAGGTTTCTTTCCCTTCTGATAAACTTTAGGAACATCTAATCCAGACAAACTGTACAGCAGAACTCCTCTATAAGTCATGATGACATCATCAAGCAGCCGAAGTAGCTCAACCAGCGTGGACAATGTTTGAAGGCTCAAATGTCTGGCGTGTTTTATTAACGCTTAATTCATCTGTGAAAGCGCGCCCTTCCGGGTTCTTAAACAGTGTTATATTTGTGCATACAGGATACACATAGCCTCTTAACCAGCTTATAATATAACTACCATATTCACCTTGATTGTGAGACACCCCCTATATTTTAATTACTCTGCCTCTGCCTTTGTCTCTGTCTCTGCCTCTGCCTCTGCCTCTGTCTCTGCCTCTGCCAGTGTCATTTTCACTGTACAAATGTAGTATTTTTAAACCCAACCATGTTCTTGTTTTCTAAACCAAACTAAAGTGGTTTTGATGCCAAAAATAAACCACAACAATTGGTGTGACAAAAGCAGCGGTATGTGACGAGTAGGGATGAAACGTGTTGTAACATTTGCATTCATGGTGGCTCTGAGTCGTCAAACAACTCTGACGGATGTGAAAAAACTGCAGAGTATACTTGGGGAAATTTGCAACCAAACAAGCCAAATTGAATGTTATTTAATTGAAATATTATTATCATGATACAAGTTCAACTTTGCCCTTTGAGCTCTCAAGTCTCTTCCACTTTACTGACACTCAGTGTTCTTGATTGGGTCTGTCTGATGTGTTAACTTGATGAACATCACCTGTTTGTTTTGGGGATTTTTCTTCACTGTCAAAAATGGGATAAACCTGAATCTTGCCAACCTTTGTGGTATCAAAGCATTGTTGCAGAAGCATGCAAAGCCTCTTTGTCCGGGGGAAGGGTTCCCAGTTATTAATTGTATTTATTCATTTATTAATAATTAACCTTGACACTAATGACAGAAAACAGTTCACAAAAGCATTGTTTACACATATGTGTGCACAACAGACACCTGCAGTTAATTTCTCCTGCAGACCTTTGATCAGAACGTATTTAATACGAGTGCAGCTTTGCTCTGCGTGATGGGACTGAGGAGGGAACCTTCCTTAAACCATGTTCCTCCTCCTGAACAAGTCCCGACACCTCCGGGCACAAAATGAAGGGGTTAGACGAGGCCTCGGCGCTGCAGCCTGTCTGAGGAGCTAATACTTGCACACAGCCGGGGCAGGGAGGGAGGCAGGGACCTATTTTGTGTCGGGGATGTACAGTACAGACGTCACGCTCATCGCCGGGTGACAAACTCTGACATTTGTCACCAAGAGGAGATTCTGCTGCAGGATCGATACGCAGGCAGATAAATCAGCTGTGAGGAAGTCTGTTGATAGGAACACGGCTTAATTACCCCGCTGGAAACCCAAATAGTGAAGACCTTTTTTTTTAGGGTTTTGTTTCTGGGGATATCAAAGATGTCAGTTCATGTGTGTTTGGAGGAATGCTGCAGGCCGGGACAGAGCTGTGAACAGGTGCATGATGGGGCGGGAGTGTGTGTGTGTGTGTGTGTGTGTGTGTGTGTGTGTGTGTGTGGAGGGGGGGTTTAGTGGGTCTTTACGTCCACAACTTGAACTACAACATACTCAAGTTCTTCAAATGGAAATGAAAAACAGAACTGCTTCTTCTCTAACTTTCATAATTTTACTTGAAAATATCAAGCAGATTTTACGCAAACTTAATTTTTTTTTAACTTTTGAAATGTCTACAAAAATAAAATGGTAACACTTCATAATAACCATCATTTATAAATGGTAAATTGATAGTTAATTAAACTTATGAAATGATAATTAATCATGTTTACTAATTATTAGTGATGCTATAATTTATGTTATTTTAACAGTTTATTGTTGCCCACATTATAACATTTTATATACTATATATATATATTAATATATATATATGTATAAATAATTGCTAATATATATATATATATAAGTAATTGCTAATGATGAAGATATCATTTGTAAACCTTAAAGAAATTGTTTGTAAAACATCTATACTCATTACAACACTTTTTAAATGGTTAATAATTGGTTTGTGAACCATCTATAAACATTATTTGGATGACTAAAGTTACACCTGATGATTATAATACCTTGTTAAATAGTTATAAAATACTTTGTAAAGCATCTATAATCATTATTTAAATAGATAGTTAATACTTGGTCAATGGTTACTAATTGGTTTCTGGTCCATTTATCTATGTCATATTTATAGATGTTTTACCAACAATTTCTTAAAGATTTATAAATTTATCTATTTATTTATTATTATTTCTTTTACCTTTTTTTCCAAGATTGTTTTCATATATGCAATTTACAGTTCGTAATTACAAAAGTTTATAAACCAAATTTTAAGTAATGAGCTTTAAACAAACAAGTTAATTACACTCAAAGTATATAAAATGTTATATATGTGCAACAATAAACGGATAATAAATAGTTTACTAATGTAATCAGAATGTAATTGTTATCGTCTCTTATCAGCTAAGATACAATATATAATTTACAAACTAATGATAAAATAACAAAGATTATAGCCTTATTAATAAGTATTCTCAATTATCATTTCATTGTTTATTAACAGTAAAATAACTATTAACTAAGTTTAATTAACTTTCAATTTATCATTTATAAATGATGGTTATTATAAATCATATCTATCTATCTATCTATGTATCTATCTATCCATCTATCTATCTATCTATCTATCTATCTATCTATCTATCTATCTATCTATCTATCTATCTATCCATCTATCTATCTATCTATCTATCGTAACCCCCATCTCCACACACCCGTCCTGCCTCCTCCCTCTAATCCAGCCCCCTCTGAGCTCAGGGTCTCGGGTAAAGGTTCATCCAGAGGGCGGAATCAGCCTCCATGGCGAAGTAAGAGCTGAGGAGGTGAGTGAGTGAGTGAGTGGGGGGGTTTGAATGTGTGTGTGTGTGTGTGTTTTGAGGGGAGGGGTTGCTGTGAGAGTGAGAGAGCATCATTCCTGATGGTTTCTACTAGGCACGATGGTGGGGTTAGTGTGTGTGTTGGAGGATCAGTGGTTGTGGGGTTCCTCAGCCACATTCGTCTGTGTTCACTGCTCTGAGTGTTCGCTCTGAGGTCACGGCCGAGCTGCTGGTCAGCTCCTGGTCG
>CAKAOI010047317.1:20011-112303 GCA_916701655.1 Sebastiscus albofasciatus
ATGATTAAGATATAATTTGTAAACCTTAAAGAAATTGTTTGTAAAACATCTATACACATTACAACACTTTTTAAATGGTTAATAATTGGTTTGTGAACCGTCTATAAACATTATTTGGATGACTAAAGTTACACCTGATGATTATAACACCTTGTTAAATGGTTATAAAATACTTTGTAAAGCATCTATAAACATTATTTAAATAGATATTTAATACTTTGTCAATGGTTACTAATTGGTTTCTGGTCCATTTATCTATGTAATTTATCTATTCTCAATTATCATTTCATTGTTTATTAACAGTAAAATAACTATTAACTAAGTTTAATTAACTATCAATTTATCATATATAAATGATGGTTATTATAAAGTGTCAATAAATTCTATCTATGTATGTATGTATGTATGTATGTATGTATGTATGTATGTATGTATCTATCTATCTATCTATCTATCTATCTATCTATCTATCGTAACCCCCGTCTCCACACACCCGTCCTGCCTCCTCCCTCTAATCCAGCCCCCTCTGAGCTCAGGGTCTCGGGTAAAGGTTCATCCAGAGGGCGGAATCAGCCTCCATGGCGAAGTAAGAGCTGAGGAGGTGAGTGAGTGAGTGGGGGGGTTTGAATGTGTGTGTGTGTGTGTTTTGAGGGGAGCGGGGGCTGTGAGAGTGAGAGAGCATCATTCCTGATGGTTTCTACTAGGCACGATGGTGGGGTTAGTGTGTGTGTTGGAGGTTCAGTGGTTGTGGGGTTCCTCCTCAGCCACATTCGTCTGGGTTTGGTTCACTGCTCTGAGTGTTCGCTCTGAGGTCACGGCCGAGCTGCTGGTCAGCTCCTGATCGTGGCGACTCGCTGAGGCCACAGATTCTGGCCAACTGGAACGCAGGAAATTACTTAAAAGTTGTCCAGTACAACCACAGTGGGCAATGAGTGCCTTGCTCAAGGGCAGAGAGAAAGGTATGATGGTACTGTGTATAAATCCTACTCAGAGAGAGGGAACAGGAGGGGGAGCGGCCGCTGCAGAAGTAGGTGTAGTGTGTGTGTGTGTGTGTGTGTGTGTGTGTGTGTGTGTGTGTGTGTGTGTGTGTGTGTGTGTGTGTGTGTGTTGTTTACAGTTTACACAGCAGCACACTGGCAGAGCATCAAAACCATGTTGCTTTTTGTTATGAGGTAAACACAACCCCCAACCCTGAGGCAGGGCCAGGACAAACAGCAAAACCCCGGGAAGCCGCCCGGCATCCATGATACCCCGACGCTCCAAACCTCCAGAGGAACACTTCTAGTCCCAAAGAGAGACACGAAATCTAATAGGACTCTTCTAAAAGCACAGTAAATAGTAGATACTTCTCGAGTAGTCATCCTTTGTGAACGAGCCCAGATGTTTCCAGTCGTAAAGTTGAAGTTACAGGCTCTACTGGAGGTTAGGAAGTTCACCAGAGATCACTATACAAGTGAAACACGCATTAACACATTAAGCTCACCTTTGTGTGGTTTGTACCAGTGGTTTAGAGTGCAGGTTTCTCCTGTGACTCATGTTGACCTGCTGCGCTGCAGGGAAGCCCAGAGAGATAATTCAGTAAGTCATGTGTTACAGTAAGGAACAACCAAGTCACCAGAGATAATGTTGGCATTATACATGCACGATTCTGCAGCCCACGGGATACGCTGAATGTCAACATTAATGAATCATAAATATGTTTCATAAATACCTCGTATCACATTTGCAGAAACGGACAATGCTACGTGGTTAACGTTGTGAAACGATTGGTTAGTTCAGGCAACAAAACTACTCGGTTCAGGTTAGAAAAAAGATCACGGTTTGTGTTAAACTAATAACGTAACAACGTACGAAACAACCCAACCACCACCCTTCCCAGTTTCTCACTTGTTATACTCATTATTTTACCACGTAACTGTTTCGCTCTGACCTTTGCAAACACAAACAAAAACCCATCCACATTAAATGTATTTGTGATTTGCATAAATATATAATGGCAACATTTTTTCCTGGCAACTGGACTGGAAGAAAATGACACAAATGGATTGAGCTGAACATAAAAAATGATAATAACAGGACAACATTTTCCCTCTAACGCTGCAGCCAGTCTACAACAATATGTATGTTTCCTTTCTGTACAACCCTATTCTCCTACAAAATAACATTTCCATACAGCTATAATGCATTCTCAATTAGGTTTTAAGCGAAACGTGTTTTCTTATTATGGTGGCAATTTTAAACACAAAACAAAAACACAATAAAATGACTTGTTCAGGTTTAGTAAAACATTATGGTTTGGCTTAAAATGAGTATGTTTGTTACGTTATTTAAGTTATGGATGTAAATTAGAATAAATCAACGTTGACTTTTGGTTTCACACGGAACCCCATCGACCCTTACCTCTCGTCTACGTCAACTTCCTTGGACTTTGATGAGAAACGTATTTGTGATTTGCAATTTTTAGGAGACCCGGCTGTTCTGTGAAGTCCTCTGAAACAGACGGTCAGAAAGCCAACAGATTGACATTATTAAATACAAAATTAGTTTCTTGTCAAAAGTGGCAAATAAATTAACCATTTAATATTGTAAATACACTCCACTTGTCCACTTGTCCACGCTATTAGGACTCCCATCTCTCCATCTCCTGATAAGGTTTATCTTTAATTCAGCAGCATTTGGAAGCAGCTTTCTGTCTGAACAGTTTCTGGAGTGTTGCTGAATTTGTAGGCCACCTGATTAAAACCCACAGAAATGGAAAGAGAGTTATGGTCTGGGGGTTGTGTGTGTGTGTGTGTGTGTGTGTGTGTGTGTGTGTCCGTGTGTGTGCGTGTGTGTGTGTGTGTGAACCGAAGGGGGGAAGAGCTGGAAAGCCCCCGGTGCAGGTGCAATCCAGGGCCATCCGCGACGCTCCGTCAGCTCTGCGCCGGGCCAGCGAGGGGTTCAGACAGGGGGGGGGAGAGGGTGAGATCTTCTCACCCCGCTGGCCTTCTTCTGCGAAGCGGAGCTGGTAATTTGGACAGAAAACTGGACTTGTGCCCAGCGGAGCCTGGGCAGCGAGGCAGCGAGGCAGTGAAGCAGGCCGCGGTTGGGGCTCCCAGCGGGGGAGAGGGGCTGAACTCAGGATGACCAATATGTTTTCACTCGTTCATTCATTCTGCTTTTCCTCAGCTTGCCTCTCGTCTCCCCCCTTCTTCCTCCCCCCCTGTTCTCTCACTGTACCAATCCACTTTTCTGTGATCATCAGCTTAGTCTGCCTCGACACCTCCGGATGGGTCATCGACTCCATTGTTAACGTCGCATACCAGTGGAAATACAGTTTAGCTCTGAATTGGGCAATCCGCCTATTAGAAATTAACTTTAACTTTTTACTTTTGAAATCTGGGTAAGAGTAGCGTGGACTGCTTTTTGGTTTGGTTGTTTTTTTACTGAAATAACTGCCTGCTGGTGCTGTAAACGTGGGTGATGAGAGCGCTGGGAGTGAACCACAACAGTACATTTGCTGCTGTAAAACCAAAACAATGAGCTAAAAGGCACATAGAACATGCTCAAATTAGCTCATTTATTTGTGTCCATCATTAAAATGTGACTTGAACATCGGCGTCAGCTCCAGGCTGCTGTAAACTGTGGTCTGCCTGTGTTGTTGGGATCAACAAGTCACAGATTACGTAATCCTCCTTTAAAACTGCTGCTCTTTTTTTTGCCCGTTTCTGCACCCAAACAGAGAAGCAGTGTTGCAGCATTCACCTGCCAAGCTTTGTTAGTCAGTGTGAGGTCTGCATCTGCCAAGGCAGGCACAGCAGAGTAATAGAAGGTAATAAAGTACCCCGTAATAGAGCATCGCAGAGGAGGTAATTACAGCGAGGGGTGCCTTTTAAAGGGTTGTTTGTAATGATTCATGGTTGCACAAGTGCAATTTTCATTGTCACTCCCCTCTCATCACTCACTGCTGCTCGCCTGGATCTGCAGGTAACCTTCTTCTCACCCCTGAGAGGAGCATCTCCACTCTACTCGCCAGACGCAACGAAAAAAAAAGAAAAACTTTCCATTCACTTCATTCTAATCGCTTCTCTACGCAATTTCTGGTACAAGCGTAGCTTCCAGCGCAAACTGTTTCTTTCATCCCGCCCACCAAAACAACTCTTTCCCTGAATATTATTATTATTATTTGCTGCTGGCAAAAAAAAAAAACGTGCAGGATTATTAAAATGAAAGAAAAACGATCTGACACACTCCAGTCAGTGTGTGCGTGTGCGTGTGTGTGTGTGTGTGCGTGTGTGTGTGTGCGCAGACAAGAGTGAGGTACAAAGCACAGACATCGAACGTTTTTAAATTCACAACCAAGCAGCTTTAGGTGATAACGGCCCAGCAGACTGTAGGAGCCTGCAGTTGCCACGGGATAAATAAAAAAAAAATCATCAGGTTTTTTGTTGGTTATTTGTTTGTTTGCTTGTTTGTTTTTATAAACACACAACCTGTAGAACATGACACCAACAACGGGAAGAAAAGAGAAAAGAAACGGTATTTATATTGTAGGCCTACTTGCTGTAGCTAAAAGTAGATTTGACAAAGTTGATAAAAGAAAAAGATGAAATCGTGGATATTACAGCCTGTGGGTTACTTAAAAAAAGCAAAAACACAAATTTACAAAGTTGAAGAAAAGGTCATTAAAGGTCATCATTGACTCATTCTTGACTTGCATATCTGTGCTGAAATATTCTAAACTTAAAGTTACTGAGGCACTTTTAACTGGTTATGAAACCAGTTACACTTACACTGTTATAAATCATTACAGGTTGGTGTCCCATGTTCGCTCTCATGTGGCTACGCTGTTCCAACACAAACTACACGGAAACACCAAAACCGCAAAGTTGTATCTAGTGAAGAGCGTCTTGCAAAACAGTGTTAACTCTTCCTGCTCCAGCCCTCCGACCGCGGCCAGAAGACACAGAGGAGACCGTAGCTTTGGTCTCCAGGGCCGGAGTCTCTGCTGTACTCTGCTCCTCTGCCTGCCTTCACTCACACACTGCGCTCGTTCTCACTCGCTCTCTCGCTCCACCTCTGTGAGTGAAGGGACGGGGCTCGTTGTTGTCTCCGACCAAAACTCCGGTGTCTCCCCTGTTCCCTGGCTGAAGCAGGAAAACCCAACACTAGGATCAGCAGTGATTCATGGAGAGACCTCCGTCTGGTCAGCTAACATTACTGCCAAGCAGCTGAAATATAGAGTGATATTGTGGTTTTAGCTGACGTGTGTCTCCTCACTGTGTTGAGTGATGCTCGTTCATGTCTATGTAGAGCGAGCACAAGCGCGAGCAACAGGATGCTGACTTTTGTTGACTTAACGGCCACAGGTGTCGCTGTTAACAAGACATTTCTGATTCTTACATAGAGGCCCTTTAGTACTGATGCCTCTATGAGATCTATTATATAAGCAAACAAGACCATCAGCGAGAAGATTGGTTATTTCTATATAGTTCTTCTTAATGCTCGTCATCGGTTCTGATACTCTGCAAAATCAGATAGAATGATTTACAGGTTCACCGGACACTCCCAGAAACCGGGCCTTCAGCAGTGAGCCAACTCCGACACCACGCTGCTGGAGGGAAGAACCAGAACCAGGACTGCACAGGGCAAACTGTTAGACCCTGCTGCAGTAAAATGAGAGTTTTTCTAAAGGGACTCTGGCAGGGCTGCAACTAACGATTATTTTCTTGATTAATCGATTAGTTGTTTGGTCTATAAAATGTCCAAAAAAGGAGAAAAATGCTGATCAGTGTTTCCCAAAGCCCAAGATGACGTCCTCTAATGTCTTGTTTTGTCCACAACTCAAAGATATTCAGTTTACTGTCATAGAGGAGGAAAGAAACCAGAAAATATTCACATTTAAGAAGCTGGAATCAGAGAATTTAGACTATTTTCTGTTAAATAATGACTCATAGTTGACGATTAATTCAATAGTTTACAACTAATCGATTAATTGCAGGTCTAGACTCTGGTGCTCGGAAGCACTAACGCTTTTGTCCACAGGGACTGACAAAATCAACACTAAATTAAAGTACCTCGTGGTAGCTTTGAGGTTCACTTACTAGCTTTTTTCGAGGGCTTTCAATTATATTCCTTGGCCTTCCTCAGCGAATGGAACAGGTGTCATTGCCTGACCTATGAACTGAACTTAAGGATGTGATGACAAATGTTGGGGTCATACATGTATACATTCACTAAGAAACACTGGGATGTGGTCAAAAGCCCAGGAAAAAAGCGAGTAAGTGAACCTTGAGTTTAGGATATTTTATAAAGGTCATAATACTGAATCAACTAGCCTCACTTGGGATATTCCAGAGGCATGGATTGCCGTACAAAGACAGACTACAGTGAGTGTAATTGTTCCAGAAAAGCCCATCTTTGACTTTCTTTAGTGTTTTTCATGTGATGTATCGGAGAGGTCATCATCTCCGCCCCTGACTCATCTCTGATCCCTCTGTCTCTTACTCAGTCTTGACAACTCTATAGTCCCATTTGTCACCACAAGAAAAGCTTCTCAGCAGCCCGTGGAGCCCCCCTCTTCTTCTTTAATAACCTGGGTTCGCATGAGACGTCATTCATGTTTCAGAAAACCGCTCAGGCGGGCTGGAAGAGACTCGCGGGCAGAGCATGCTGCAGCACACACCTCCACCTCCACCGTCTCTCTCTCTCCCCTCCGCATCCTGGCCCCAACCCCAGACCCAGACATCAAAGGCAGGTGGAGTGAAACCATGAAATTACAGGTAAGGTGTCAATTACCCTTTGAAACCAAGCACTCTCCAAATCCAGGCAAGACCCAGCCGGTCCCTGGAATTAGAACAAATAAAGAGGAACTGAAGGGGAGAATGGCAGAGGAGAGGGGTGGAGGAGGAGGTTTTTACGGGCCGTGTTGACAATATGGCATAAGTATAAAAGGTCCTAAATCAGCTTTAAATTACCCCCCTGTACTCCTCTCCTCACACAGCCGTACAGCCCCCGCCTGTTTGGGTGTGTGAGGGTGTCTTGTCTGGGAAATAGGTGGAGAAAGGACAGGTAAAAAATCGGCATCTTGTTTTTTACTCACACTGACTTTCTCCTGCAGAGCTTCTTGCTGGAAAAGCAACACAATTACATCCCAGGCCTCACTCACACACTCCTCTCTCTGTCATTCAAGGCAAATTTCAGCATGTAATGGAGGCTGAATCCATGTGAACGCCTTCTAATTTAGCACGTTTTTATGAGAGACATAAAACTCTTTATAGGGCGTATTACACTAAGTAGCATCAAATTGATGTTAGTCATTCAAGTTTACAATCTTCAATGACATAAAATATAGTTATTTTTGTTTATAATTATGTTTGTAGGAGGGAAATTATTTCAGGAAGCCTTGTTTTGTTAAATAGCGAAACAAAAAAAAGCTGTAGTCAACACCAGCCTTCAATACAAACACAACAATCTCATATTTCGCTCTGATTCCAGTTTAACAATATATTTCATTCATAATTATCTCATCAAGGAAACTGTCACTGTGGGAATTAATTGAATTAATTATTGTTCTCTCTCTCTCTCTCCCTCTCTGTCTCTCTCCCTCTCTCCTCTCTCTCTCTCTCTCTCTCTCTCGCTCTGTGTGCCATGCAGTTGAAAGCTCATGTGGGAAAAAAAAAGAATCCAACCACAGCTTTGGGTTACACAACACTCAGCCGCCCGCTGAGCCACAGACAGCGCTAGCCTGGTCCAGCCCAGACGCTGCAGAACACCCACAACGTTTCCCCGCCCCTGGCCTGCCTCCCTCTGCCAGGTGGCCCGCACCGAGCTCTCCTGGCTCTCAACTGATCTGGAGGAAGGGAAGGATGGGCCGGGAGGAGGGGAACTCTCTGCTTCACAAAGAATCTATTTAATATGTGAATCTGAGAGAATAGATTGTATCAGAGGAAGTAAATAAATCTGGGGAAGCTGATATGATGAAATAGGTTGGGTGAACTAAATAGAAAATGTAAGTAATTGAATGTTTTTATCCAGCTTGTAGTGTGTGAAGAGCAAATGCACATCACTCATAAGACTAGATTTACCGCCAACCAGTCAGGTTGCAGTTTACATCCATGTTTCTCCATCACTTCATCATTTCATCCTGTTAGGCCTTTGTCTTAACCTTCCTGTTGTCCTCAGGTCAAATCTGACCCTTATTCAAAATTCACTATATCATAAATATGGATTTCTGTCATCTTATCGCCCCAAAATAACATGGTGGTTCCCTACTATATGGTCTTTGCAAAAACAATTAATGACCACTACTTTCATTGAATTCTGGGTGTTTTATTCTAATTTATAGCACCTGTGGTCAATCTTTGAGGACCACAGGTGTCATTTAAAACAATATTCTAACTAAACTTTTACATCTACCCATCTGTGATAATCCATCAACATTATGTTCCTCCGATAGTCAAAATAATTCAGAATTATAATAAAAAATGAGGTAGAATTTCACCAAAATTAGGTTTATTAAAGGGACTATTTGTAACTTTCAGAAATGCTTCTTAACAGCGTCACCTGTGGCCGTGAAATCAACGAAAGTCAGCGTCGGGCTCGTGCTTGTGCTCGCTCTAAATGGACATGAAGGAGCATCGCTCAGAACAGTGAGGAGACACACGTCAGCTAAAAGCACAATATCACTCTATATTTCAGCTGCTTGGCAGTAATGTTAGCTGACCAGACCAAGGTCTCTCCATGAATCAATGCTGATACTGTGTTTGCTTCTCCTGCCTCAGCGCAGGCTGAGGCAGCGGGGCTCCCCAGCGAGAAACTCGTCTCCCTCCGCCCGCAGCTGGAGAGAGCAGGAAGACACCGGCAACCGGTCGGTAACGAGACGATAACGCTTCTCTCTGCGGAGCCCCGTCACTTCCCAAGACACGGGAAACCTCTGTTGGTCTGGAGGAGCTGCAGCAGTTATTTCTGCACAAACGTCCACTGTACATTCACTAGATATTCTCAGAGCTACTAACTCTTCTGCAGTGTGGAGTGAGCGCGCGTTCACGTCTAGAGGTGGAGCGAGTACGTGAGAACGCGGGCGCTGTCTGAGTGAAGGCGAGCAGGCAGAGGAGACGAGACAGCAGCCACACGCGAGCGTCTATGTGTGCCGACCCGCTACATTTATATGCTTAGAAAGTTACAAACAGTCCCTTTAAACTTAAATTCCCCCAAAGAAAGTGTAAAACCTGTGGTAATTAGTTGGAATGAAGTTGGCCAAAAAGGTGTAACAGAATTGGGTGGTAATTTATAGTGTATGGTTTATAAACAGTCAAACCGGATTGGGTCAGTTTTGACCCGGGAAGATAAAAGTTGCCTGATCGACGGGAAGACAACAGGAGGGTTCAATCGTCATAATTAGCAGATGGATTCTGGCCAAAAACACGTGTGTGTGGTCACACTGACCTTTGACCACCAAAATCTAATCAGTTCATCCTTCCAGTCCAAGTAGATTAAAAAGAAATCACAAAAAATAAGAGTAAAAGACAAAATAACAACAAATGAGTAAAAACCAAAATAGTATACTATATTAAATATTACATTAATACATAAATAAAGATGTCAGAGTTTCATTAGACGTTTTGTTGTGAAGATCTGTTTTCATCATTCAGAGGCAGCATCAGCTCTGTAAGAGTGGTTTCCTCTTACACTGAGTGTCATTATACTGAATGTGCATTCAGGAAATATTCACACATTTCACATTTTATGTTGCAGCTTTATGCTAAATTGGTTAAATTATTTTCCCTCATCAATCAACACCCCATAAAGACAAAACTAATTTATTAAAAATAATAAAACCAAACTGAAATATCACATTGACATAAGTATCCAGACCCTTTGCTATGACACTTGAACTTTTAGCTCAGGTGCCTCCCGTTCCTCTGGAGACTTTTCTACTGAGTACAGACCTGATTAGGAAAGGCACATACACACCTGTCTATATAAGATCTCACAGCTGACAATTAATACGCATCAGAGCAAAATCCAAGCTGTGATAACAAAGTACTGAGTTAGGGGTCTGAATATATTTCTTTTTAATACATTTGGAGAAAAAATAATATCCTGTTTTGTCATTATGAGCTGCAACATAACAAAATGTGAAAAACCGCAGGGATCTGAACACTTAAAGCTTCAGTAGGCAGAATGTTTTTGCATCATTGGGCAAAACATTTCATAATAACCTTTCAGCATATTGTAATTCAAGTGTTCTGACAGAAAACTAGACTTCTGCACCTCCTCATGGCTCTGTTTACAGGATTTAAAAAATCAAAAGAGACTTTGTCCAATCACAGGTCATTTCATTGAGAGAGAGAGCTGTTGGCTGTTCGTTCAACGTAATGCCTATTTCTCCCATGTTTTCTCACTTGTAGTGCACTCTTTGGCTGTAAAATGAGAACGTTTGCTCCGGCTGGTGGGCGGTGCTTGGTATTTCTTCAACTACATTACAAGATGTTTCTGAAAACATTTGAGGAGAGAAATAGGCATGCCTAGTTTGACCGGTTGATCGGAGTTTGCGAGTGATTGACAGCTGCTCAGAGACGGCAGACTCCAGATCAGCTCTGACTGCTTGTTTTCTTTCGGCCTGTGCAATCTCGCAGATACCATTAGGAGCACCAGAGGACACAGAGGCACATGATTTGCATTTACCATTGTCAGGATATAGTGAGCGTTTTATAAAAATAACTTTTTTTAATCATGTTTACTCCATGTGTACCCACTGCAGCTTTAACACCACATATCCAGATTACATTATACAGTTGAGATTGAATTTTGTAGCTGAAATATTTACACTAAAGTGGCTTCAAATGTTTTAACTAAGCAGCTACTGAATGGATCCCATGGTGATAGTCAACTACTGTTTCCAAGGTCATACATTTTCAATTACATTATTGTTAAGCAGGGAGATGTTGCTCGTAGTGATGATGACAACCTGACTCTGAAGTCGTGACTTAGAGCTCCAGAACAGCTGCTAAATGAACCCTGTGTTGAGATTGTTTTGTCAACTGTCTTATACAGGTACAAACATATGTGCAGATACTAATAAATGTCTTGTTTGTGATATCATAATGCATGTATATGCACCTTTGTAATCATGAATATACCTGCATAATTATAAACAATACTCTAAATGTTGTCAGACTGCTGATGCACTAAACACAACTTCCTTATTTCAAGCGATACTAGAGTTTTTGTTTAGTCTACTGTCGAATAGTACATCTTGTCTGCTCTCTGTGAGTTCCTCCTTATTTTTTTTTCTCATGTATTGTGTAACTGTCTTGAAATGTTCCAGCACCAATTAATGAAGTCAAATTCCTGACTTGGCATGTAGACTTGATCCTGACGCAGAGCCACAGAAAAACAGGTTAAAGTCTCATTTAAAATCTCAATCACCATTCCTTGAGTCATAATGGGCAGACCGTTACCATGGAAACAACAGATCGTATTATGATGACACGCCTCCTAACACCGACAAATAATGAAGTGAACAGAATGTGTCTTTGAGTCAGACGGCAGGTTTGGGTTACACCCACTTTTCCATTACTAAGTTTCAGTGTAGACTCCTTCCTGAGGTTTTAGTAAACTACACGCTGGTTTTAAGCTTTACTAAATCAGGTTGCACCATTTCCCCCATTTCATCTGACATGAAAATGCAGATTGCAATCAAATAGTGCTTCATGAAAGTACAGGTGTAAATGCACCCAAAACGCATCGAGGGCGGATGACAATCTGATCGGCCAAACCACCTCTGGAGTATAAATGCTATTGCGTTTCGATACACAAACAACAACTATGTGGGCGATAGTGATCCATGGGTTGACCCTCAACGTTCAGGTGAGCTTACTAGAAAATATCACGGGGTTGTCACTGCCAATCTGGATACAAGACACATTTTAATGCAAGGTGTAAAGGGGGTCTTAGCTAGTAAAGACTTGTGTATCCAAAGGAACGAACTCTGCCATCCAACCAGCTACAGCACACATTGGCCCAGAGGTGGTCCAGGGTCTTGCTCAAAGGCTCTGCCTCACTGTTGAGGAATCAAACCCAGGTATTGAAACTGTGAATAGCACATGAAACCGCTATACCTGTTGTCATCAGCTCAGTTTACCTTCAATTACAATCATTATAAACAGATAGGATGTTTACAAACCAGTTGTTAAACTGACTATTTATATCCTAATCAAGGTTGGAGTATAAATATGCATGTAAACAAGCCAGCAGAGGGGGAGGCAGACAGTGCAGACAGTACGTCTGTCAACGGTCTGATGACAATAATAAGTCATCTACCCATTCAGGTTCATAAAGAACTTCCCATTATTAAAGAGTGCTGTTATTCATTGTGGGCTTGCGGTCTGCAGCTCATCACAGCCAAAGTGTTTTATGCATGAGGTGTGCTGAAAAGTTGTGTGTGGCATAGTTTCCAGCCAGTCTGGGCCAAACATCTGTCAATTCATTTTACACTTCCTAATGAACTTTTAGGCTTAGTCTCTTTCATCATCAGGCGGTTGAGCCTCGCCTTGGACAGCGCTGGCTCAATACTGTTCACAAATCCGTCTTTTAAGACCAAACTATATGAGCGTTCTGTTAGAGACAGTCTTTACATAAAGAATCGTGGGTTAGATTTCTTCTTTCATGAATTTTCAGACAGTTTGTGTGAGTTTGTTCTAAACAACAATGACGATTCCTGTTAGCGTAGATGCAATACTATCAGTTGTATCAGAACTGGAGAATAGTTCTTTAATGAAAGAAGAGTAAAGAACGGCACTGAAGGCTCTTCACCATGGAAAAGATGTTTTCACTCTTCTCCCGACTGGCTTCGGCAATAGTTTGATTGACAGATTGTTCATCCAATCATCCGTCACTAAACAGCTAAGATGCTACATTCATGAGTTAGTCATATATACTATTTTTAACTATCAGAAGTTCCATGCATGTTACATAACCTTTGATCAAGTAGCTGTTAGAGGAGCTGGGCTTTCAAACAACGTGTGAACCGGCCTTTTGTCAGAGCCGCACAGATAACGACAAGTGAGTGACACTTTTTGTCTGAGTCGACCTCACAGGGGAAGTGATGCAACGTCGAGGCAGGAGGATTCAAAAACAACACGGAGACCAAATCAAAGAGGTCGTCCTGCCTCGCTGACAGACGAGGTACTTCAGTGGAGGAGCCGTGAAAAAAGTCTTAAAAGTCGGTGTCACTTCTCCGGTGTCACTCACACACATTTAGATGAGTTTCAAAAAGCCAGTTCTTCTGGGCGAATGTGAACAAGCTCCAAGCTGCTTGCCTACGTAAGTGTGTGTTGGATTTCCTTTTTATGACTCAAACATAAATTATAGACGGAGATTACAAAACATCCCATCACTCAAGGCTTGATGAGTAAAAAAGTAGCTTAAAACACGTGTTACTACAGATAAGCCGAGTGTTAGAACATATGAGTAGTTTCTCTCTCTGGAGGTCTGTTGTTGTTGCTCAGCTGGGACAAGACAGCTGGCCCTCCGTGCTCTGTCCTTACATCGGATCCCCTTATTACAGAGAATCCCAGCAGTAATGGAAATAACCTGTCGTCGCGGGCCAGGTAGCTTGACAGGGCTATAAATCAGCCCCGGTGTTTTAGGAGGCGAGGGAGGGAGTAGGGAGAGAAAAAGTAGGGTAAAGAGACGGAGGGAGGAGTTTCCTGTGCTTGTTGACAGGCTCAAACGAGGCCTGAGCAAACAGGCTCTTCAAGGTGTGAGGAGCTCAGACAAGTAGGTAAGTAGGTAGACGGGTTAGAAGCACGAGACTGGCCGAGAAACTCTAAAGTAGTTCATTTCAGCTTACGAGAATAAAAAATATACCCCGGCAACAGCAGCATAACCATAATGATCCAGATGTTTCCTTCTTCTTGTTACCTTTCTTTACTTGTTCTGGTGTGCTGGGAGGGCGGGGTTCACTTCATCAGAGTGATTCAGGTAGTGGGATTGGGAGGAGTTGGGATATTCATGGCAAAGTTAGTGAACATAAATTTAGCATGGAGCACGTATTAGTGACGGTCTGTCACTGCCTCAGCTGTTTCTGAAGATAGTATTCATCCAATGTTTGACAAATCCATGCTTGATTGGTTTGAGGGTTTGAGTTACCTGAAACTGAAGTGTGAAGATGGCACAACACAGAGTCTTTGTACTACTAGTTATGGTACTACTTCACATAATACTGTGCATCTTTGATATTAAAACATTCACTTTCCAGATGCCCAACGACACATTGGTTAATTACAGTAAGCAACATTAAACAATGCGTATAAAGAGTAGGCTTGACACAGTCTCATAAAAATTACATGCGATATAGCATCTTTGGAAAGATTAAATAACCAAAGCGCAGTTTATGCATGCCGCATCTAAAAGTGACGTCACACCATTAGACAAGGCCCATCGCGGGGGTTTTCACCAAATCTTTTTAATTACGTGGACGCGGATGAGCAGAGAAAATCAGGAGCTGTGAGAATGTCGGTTTGCCGCGAGGAGAAACCAGCAGGGAGTATAAAAAATCCAAAGGTTTCCTCGTCACGATTCCACGTCAGCTCATGTTCGTGCGACCGTCCTTGCAGAAACTGAGGCTAGAGAGTCTACAGCGATGCTTTGAGCTAAATTCTAACATGTTAGCATGGTCACAATGCAAAATGATGTTAAGCATAATGTTTACTGAGTTCAGCTTTCTTAGTTTAACATGTTAGCATGTGTTTGTTAATTAAAAAGTCAAATGCAGGACCTGCAGTAGTGCACCACCCAGCTCACTAACCTCAGAGCGCTTCTATTGACTGCTGATGCAAATTGTTTGGTTTGGTTTGCTCATAATTAGCAAACACACATGTACTCCTCGGTGGTTTGCTTTGAAACAATTTGTCAAAGAGAGGCTTGTGGCATCACAATAATCAAAAGCTAGTCTCGGATTTGTTTTACTTGGTTGGGATTTTGGTGATTTGTCTCTGGAAAGGGGTTAAATTCCTTGTGGTGTTGCTGCTGCTGAACAATCCTGCCACTGTTTCTCCTCCTGAGTTATGGCTGATTGAGTGTCTAATTATGATCTCGTAAACTAAAGGGGGGGAAGCTCTCTGATCTTTATGGTTTATGTTGATTAGCTATTATGATGTTTCATTGCTGTGTAATGGAGCCAGAGAACTAAAGTCAACTGGTTTGAAACCTGCAAGGAAAGGAAATTGCAACATCTTCTGTCTGTTGAGTTTTAATCCTCCTGACAAAGCACTCAGTGTTTTATGATGGAATTAAGGCCTGACTGCCAGAATCAACACTCGTCTCACATCATACTCTTTCCTACTAAATAAATCAAGTCTATTTAGTCTTGGCAACTCCCCACAAACATGTGGTTCCTCTGTGTCCCAAATCAACCCATATGACTGTGATGATGTGAATGTGTCACATGTTCTCATCTGCCCCCTCTATGGTAAAGGTTTGGTTAAGTCTAGGCAACTACGAGAGACCGTTGGTCATTTTCTCAACAACCATTCATCCAATCGACTTCACACTTGGCGGGTGTATTGCTCAAGACTCAAGGAAGCGCAGTGTCCAGTGTGAAGTTGATTGAATGAAGCTATACTGGAGGCCAAGCAATCGGCTCATCCTGAACAGGTACTGCAGTGTAGTACCTTTCAATCGCAAATTTGCCCAGATTTTGTGAGTTTGTCTCTTCAGTGTTTAGCACTACATACTGTATGCATCAATAATTGCTAGGTTTGGCAGAGTGTTTCACTGGTTGTTTATTCACGGATGAATCTAATCCAACTGTGAAGAAGAGGTGTTATGTTTGAGAGAAATTCAGAGGGAAGCCACTTAGAGAGCCGCCTTTATCACTCCCATTAGTTAGAAACCACGGAGGAAAACACAGGCGGGCACCGAGCACAATGGCGCAATTGTTTTCACTGGGTAGGGTAGGACGATATTAAGTGCTTTTAATATTCACATATATCTGTTACCATGTTGGTTTTCAGACGTCCCCTCCTTTCCAGGAGGGCAGGTTTTAGCTCGAGCCCTGGGGGGGAACAGGTGGATGCTAGGTGCGTTCTACGTCTGTACAAACCCACGCACGCCAGCAGACGACATGGCATAGTTTAAATGTTTTTTAATTAGCTAGTAATAGCGCCCTTTGTGTCTGCATCATTTGCATGCACCTCGTGGGTCGGAAAAGGGCGATTATGTTCCATCATGCCACCCATGGATGTTTTTCTTTGGGCATGTGATGCTATGTGTGCTTGGCAGGGGTGCCGCTCTCCGCATTTCAACACAAAGCATTTTGTTTTAGTGCTAATTACACGGCAGGCAAAGGCAGATAGGCCCTGTTTCTTCCTCCCCTCTGCGGGTGACAGTTATTGACAATTGGCCCTGTCTAGCCATAATACGCCCGAGGCAGTCAATCAACCACTTCCAACGTAAACACTGCAGGTAGAGCAGCTTCAAATGGGATAGATTCTACCTTGACAACTGTAACTATGTTCAACAATTAGTCCCAGAATCCCTGGGTGTTTACACTCCTTGAAATGAAAGAGATTGCCTTTCCTCTGACTGACAGTAGGGATTCTTCAGATTTAGGATTTTGTTTTCATTGCCGCGGTCGTGAATGGGCACAGCGGATGACACCCACTCCAAGATGCCAGTCTGGTTCTCCAGATCTGATATGAGTATGTTTATGAATGGGGGTGATTGCCAGAGGGTCACACTGTATTTGCAAACAGTTCTGTATCGCGTTCCAGATTCACTGCAGGACAAATCTGAACAGTTTGGCTGTCGCTTTACAGAAAATTACTCTTGGTTTATTTTTTTAAACGTTTTTTTCCACCTTAATCTTCTGTCACTCACCCTCAAATAGTCTTTCTGAAGCCTAGATCAAAGATCAGCAGCACAGATCTATATACAGCCAGAGATTACTTGGTGTCTTTCCCCCGTTGAGTGACTCTCAATCTTGTGTGAAAAGGTTGGAAGGGTCAGCGCCTGCGAGTGACCTTTAGCTATTCCCTCGCTCTTCTGATTGTCCCGCGTCTGCATCCGACACTTAGTCACACCAGCTTCAAAGCAGGCAGCCCGTCACAGCCCCGCACATCAAAGGTTCACTGTCAGCATCCGTGCCAGTCAAACTGTACAAGTCGGGGGATCCATATGCACCTAAAAGGACCCACAGATGTCACATCCTGTTGTCCCAAGTGGACATTAGTTGTGTTTCCATTCAATTGTCAAGCGAACTTTTGAAATGTTGCAAAGAAGAAATGCGAATTAGGACTGAAACTGAACTGAAACTTGGCTACAGTGGGTTGGTCAGAAGTTGCCGCTGTAAGCTTCACATGGCTGTAATCCGCCAGTACAGAGTAGAAGAAGAAGCAGAGGTTGAGAACCGGAGACAAAACAAGTCGCCTTGGCCATCTAACCATGTACGACAGAAACATGGAGAGAGGTCTTCAGGAATCTGGTCGTGTTTCGTGCTTTCCAGAGTCTAGAGCTGCAACGATTAGATCAACAGAAAAATAAACACCAACTATTTTGATAAATGAGGCATAATACGGTTTATCAGTTGTTATTAAGACATACAAAATAAGAAGAATTTGGGTTTGCAAGTCTACAGTTTTAGTGGAGCACATGGTTATTCTGTCATGTCATTACACACCCAGATGTTTACTGCTGCAAGAGGACACCGATAAACCACAATTTACAGTAAACAAGGCCTCACTGCAACATTTACAGCTCACAACATGCTTCAGGTGATAGAGAGTAAAGAGAACAATCAGGAGAAAGTGAGTGAAACGTCAGTAAAGTGTTTACACTGCAAATAATATTTTAAGATGCTGATGCAGAGCGGTATATCGGCTGTGCTGCGTATACTTGATTGACAGGTCTCTCAGACCAGACCTGGATCATGTCTGGCTCAATCCATTTTAAATTTCAAGTGCAGTTCCATTGACCACTACAAGCTTGTTTTTCTACAGGTTATTATGACAGATTATTACAGCTGTTTTTCAAATAAATATTACTAATAATTTCCAGCCACAACAGTGATGCTGGTTTCTGGTGTTTTCACTTCGTGAGTCTGTGTGTGAGCCAGGTGTTTATTTTTTCTGTCTGTTTGTGGACAGATTTTTATCACCGCGATAGCATCGCAACCGTGAAAGATGCAGTCACGAGACTTTACAGGTGTGTAAACCAACATGACGATGAGCGAAAGAAAGATGGGCGTGGTACACACACACACACACACACACACACACACACACACGTCCAATTTGGCGTCGCCGCTGGTGTGAGCCCATCACAAGATGTCTAGTTAATACATTTGGTTTCTGTTTCGGAAAATTGTTTTCGTGCCATCGAAATAAAAACATGTCCTCTCCAGTATACCGTGCTTTACGGATTATATTTGTTCTAAAAAAAAGATAGAACAACTGGAACTTGGGTGTGTGACTAGGATGAACTGTGAATATTAAGAGACAGAATCATTTTGTGTACTGTATATTGTGTGTGTGTTTTGTTGTGGATGGATTGCGTTGACGCTCACACTGGTTTTCATCTCGTTTGTGTGCATTCTCAAAGTTAGAATTGTTGCACTCAGGGCCACCGTAATTCAGCCATTACTAAAACCTTAGGAAAAGTATGTTTTATTGTGAGGTAACGCCAGCATTACATCTTCCTCTCATTTAAGAACTTGGCAGAAATTCATGCAATATATCATTCAACTTTCAAATCTACCTGCAGCTTTCTTTTTTAAACCCTTTATTATTCACTAATCTGTTCCTTAATGCCCAAACACACAAAAATTGTTTTTAAAAGGTAAGATGAAGAATGATGCTATAGGAGAGAGAGAGACGGAGAGAAGAAACAGTGGCTCGATCTACAGCCGCCTCAATTAAAGCATTGACAGCTTCCAATAGATTCATCTTCCTTAACTCTGACAGCTGCTTTACGCCCTCTGAATAGCTCCGGGCTGAGACACACACATGTACACACAAACACTCTGGAGGTGTCAGACTGTCAGAGCAGCTCCTCCGTGAGCTGTTTCTGGCCTCACATCTCATGCTTTAGTACAACACCGGTGTTCTGTCTTCGCTCTCTCTCGGGGGTTTGCAACTTGCTCACATGAGCTGCTGAGTGCATGCAGGTGGTCCCATATTCTGCCAAAGTGATCTGAATCTGAATCTGCGTAAATTACAGCGTCTGAAAACCTCACTTTCACGACGTGTTCAGACGAGGATCGCGGCCGCAGATCATCTCTCTCTCTCTTTGTCTGCATGCTCATGTTTTCTTTGTTTCCCTCCTTTTTTTCTCTTCTTCTTTTCCTCTTTTGACTGTTGCTGTGTCTCACTCTTTCTGTCTACTCTGTCAGTCTTCTCCTTTTTCACATTTTTTCAGAGAAATAGTCCAATTTCATACAAACCATTGACCTGTTGCAGTTCAAAAATGTTCATTTTCTTTCTTTTCTGCCACCTTAAATTAAGTTACAATAAAATGTGATCAGTATGTGGATGAAACATGTTCATTTCAAATCCAAAGATCAGCTTGTACAGAATGTGTTTTACTGCAGTTTTGCGGTGCGGCTGTGGCTCAGTTGGTAGAGCGGGTCATCCTTTAATGATAAGGTTGGAGGTTCGATCCCCGGTTCCTACAGTCCGCATGTTAAAATGTCCTTGAGCGAGACACTGAACCCCAAGTTGCTCCGCGGGCACTTCACAGCAGCTCACTGCTGCTAAAGATGCTTAGGATGGGTTAAATGCAGAGGTCAAATGTCATGTATGTGACAACTATAATAGGGTCGTATAAACTACTGGAGAGGATATTCAGAATATATTAATCATATTTGTATATTTGATCTGGTTAATGATAAGATTTCTCTTCTGAAAATGTCACCTGAGGTTGTTTATATACTGTATATACAGCCCAATATGAGAAATCACAAATTTGCCTCAGGATGCTTTACAGTCTGTACAACATACGACATCCTCTGTCCTTGAACCCTCGCAGCGGATGAGGAAAAACTTAACCAAGAAAAACCTTTAACGGGGAAAAAAATGGAAGAAACTTCAGAGAGAGTAACTGAGGAGTGATCTTCTTCTCCCTGGAAGGACAGATGTGGAATAGATGTCATGTGTACAAAATAAACAACATAATAATATTACAACATAGTCAGTCAGAAATGATACATATAACGAGAGCAGTGATTGCAGTAGTAGTAGTAATAATAGCAGAAATAATAATAGAAATACGATTAATAATAACAGCAACAGTGGAATGATAATAATAATAGCAGTAATAATAATAGAAATATGACTAATAATAATAATAATAGTGGCAGTGGATGACGATCCAGGTGTAATTCCAATACATGGAAACCTGTAAGACGAGAAAGCACAAAGAAGAAGTTAGTAACATGCATTAATGGGACATGAATGTATTCAGACGGAGAGGAAGAGGAGCTCAGTGTATCAGAGGAAGTCCTCCGTCAGGAGAGGAGCTCAGTGTATCAGAGGAAGTCCTCCGTCAGGAAAGATTCAAATCAATCAAGCATCTATCAGTCGAAGAATTGACTCCCAAACTAGATCATTGTATTTTGTTTAAAAGCACACACTCGTTCATCAGACTCATCAATTAATGCAAGTTTTAGTTATTTATTTCAGTATTTTTACAACTTTCTTGCCACATTATAAAAACCTTCTTTGGTAAAAAAGAAACTTTTGTCACTTTTTTATCTTATGTTAGTTTATATTCCTCTATCTTGCTCACACTGTGCTAATTTTCTGTACTTCAGATGTCAGAGTGGAAATCAGTGGTTTAATTGTGATTTCAAACAGGACACCTGAGTAATATAAAACATATAATTAATTAAGTAATGAATAAGTGGTGCAGATATACTTTAACAGAGCAGAATTAAAGAGAAAACAATGAAATTAATAATAAGGTTTTTTTGGTTTGACTTGTAAAAGCTTATCTTTGTCACACTTTTTGCCACTTTTCTTTGGATCTGTGTACATTTTTAGTTTCTATGGCAAAAACCTTGAAATGCACCGTTGTATAGAGACATTAAATGCAGTAGAAAAGGGAAGTGTGAACAGAAATATTCAAGCCTTCTCAAAGGTTTTTCTGTTCCCTCCAATATTAGACCTTGAGATTTTATGCTGTAACTTCTTTCCAGTTATTTTTTTAAGCTCTGTTGTTTATTTAGAGATTAATATTTATTCCCTCGAGGTAATTACAGGTACAGCGTTTCTTATTCTCTTCATGAGTGTGTTCTGAGCGTTGTGGGAATGTGAGCAGCCGGTCTTCAGGTCTGTGGGACAGTCACATGTTCTCACCAGCTTCTCTGGATGTACAAACAAACTGAGGCGCTGTGCGCAGATGGGGACAAAAGGCAGGCTTATGGGCGAGGCGAGGAGGAGTCAGGTGGATCAAGGAGCGATGTGGGAAAGGTGGAATCTCCCGGCGATCCTCCTGGGACCACCACCAGGAAGAGGAACGTCAGATTTACAGGATTCAGCATTCTCTTGGGAAACCAAGAGGCTTTGACGCACTCACATACAGTACAGGGCAGCTTTCACACACACTTACTAGGGAAATGGACTTACTAATATTAGGGAGATGCTTTTACATGTTTCACCATTCCTGAGAAAAACAAGCGGATGGACTTCTCACACAGGCTAATTCAAACATGTACAGTCACTCATTTCCTCGAAAATATGGGTGGAGTATCTGACTAGTCAGCGCTTATGATCGTGCAAATTCACACAAAATCACAACTAAAGTCAGATGATTCACCCTTTTTGGAAAAATGGTAACAATCACTCACATTCACACACAAACAAACATGTATATTTACAAAATCCTCAGAAAAGCTGCTGCATTTAAAAATCCATACTGTATATGAATTCAAATAACACATTTTTGTACTGTTAATTAACGTGAATATATTTCAACTGCCATCAGATGGCATCCTCCAGGTCTGAGAAGTGAAGCCAATGCTGGAGTGCATTAAACTGTCATTCTCTCTAACAGCCAGCAGGGGGCGACTCCTCTGGTTGCTAAAAGAAGTCTGATTGTATAGAAGTCTTTGAGAAAATGAGCCTACTTCTCTCTTGATTTATTACCTCAGTAAACATTGTAAACATGAGTTTATGGTCTCAATCGCTAGTTTCAAGTCTTCTTCAATACAGCATGATGTTCATTTAGTAAATTATGGTCCCATTTAGAGTCAAATAGACCATAAAGCAGGGGAAGCTTTAGGACGGGGCTACCTTGTGATTGACAGGTCTCTACCACGGCATTGTCCGATCTGGGAGTTGTCCGTGTTTTCGTCTTACAACTTTAACCCTTTCACGGTGTGTTTTCACTTCATCGAAGTTAATTATAACATTTTGGTTGCCTAAAAATGTCTTATTCAGCGTTCGTTTGTACTTAGCTCCACCCTCTCGTGTCACTTCTGGTTGCAAGATAGCGATGGCCAAAAAACAAGATTTTTTTCAGAGATGGTTTAATAATATTGTTACATAAAGCATACATGTTCCATTTTTTCATTATAAACATTGCCGTGAAAATATTTCACAGTATAAAAATAATATAAAATAAAATTTTACATGAAATAACAAAATGTAGGGTAAGAAAAATTAACAAACAAAAACAATCAGTGTCTGCTAAACAATTGGAGCAAATTTAAAATGTCTAAATAATAATTTTAAAATCAGTATCTTTAAAAATATGAAAGGAGGGTCGTCTTTTAAGCCTTATAGTTTTCCCAAAAAACAATATGGCAACGACCAAAACGCTGAACTCGAGGCTTCAAAACGTCAGTCTACAAATCAACGTCGGGTGACGTCACGGTGACGTTACGTCCACTTCTATATATAGTCTGTGACTGTATGTCTATGACTGTCATACATGTGACAGAATAAGGCAAATATTCTCACCCTTATCTGCATATGAAAACTTAAGTGTCAGGCTCCTTTTTTTTTTAAATCGACATTTTATTTGCCACATATATCGGTAAAAGCGGATGTTTTAAATGTTGTTTGGATGACTGCATTATTTAAATATTGCAATTTTCTATCCGATTAAAAGACAATATCCAGAAAACAAAGAAAACCAAACATACAGTTTATATGTTGAGGTGTTGTCAGTATGATTACCTGAAGCTTTATCATGGTTCAGCTCTGAAGTATACATTATGGTTAAAAACACCATCATTATTTTCTATGGTTTCCCATTGGGGGGGGTGGGGGGGGACATACACACCTTAAAAAAAGTTGCTGTACTCTCCAAAGTGAAAATACAGGCTGTCATGTTTTTCTAAATGTCTCTGGGAGAAACTGGAGTGTGAGGTTGGCAGGTCTGTGGGACCCCGGCCTGAAGTAAGAAGAGAGATTAGAGAGATTACAGTTAAAGAGTATCTCGTCCTGTGGAGCCCCTTCTAAACACCGGCTCCCATCAGAAGGGCCTGGACTGACGGAGGAAACAGCAGAGATTAAACCAGTTTAACAGTAATCCCCCCTCCTCTGGAGCAACGCCAGCACCCAGCAGAAGACCACCGCTGAAATATTCACTGAACTTGAACCAAAACACGGAGAAATCCTGTAAAGTTTGTTTGTCTGTTTCATGAAACTTTATAACCACAAAAGCATGAAGAGATTAGGGAGTTTTGGATTTCATTCCTTTTCCAGTACACCTGTGTTAAGGTGTCCATCTTTTACTGATAAAGGTTTATCTGGATCAAGGGTCCAAAGATAGAGGATGATGCATGTTGTACAGATCCATGGATGGATTACTGATCAGGCCTACCGAGTATATGCCCAGGGTGTCAGGTGGCCTTTGGGCCAGAGTCATTGTTTAAAATGACTGTTAAAGGAATATAATATTCATAACTATGTTTTCTTTAGTCTATAATCACCTGAAACTAAGAATTGTGTTTTCGTCAGCTTAGAATGAGCCCTTCATATCTACATGGGGAGCGGTTCTTCTTCACGGAGTCCGCCATGTTTCTATAGAAGCCCAGAAGGGACAAACCAAACTCTGGCTCTAGAGAGAGTCTTTCACGTTTATATATTACCTGAAGAACCACCATAGTTCTCTGACAAGCTTGTGAAAAGGAGGGTTATTGAGTTGGTTACAATCTGCAGCCTCACCACTAGAGGCCACTAAATCCCACACACTGCTCCTTTAACGGTTCTCGTTGGAAACTCTAACACGTTCTCATGCCACCTCGTCACATACTGAAGCTTTGTCAGACCCTTCAGCGTCACTTTTCCGTCACAGTAAACACGTACTTAACGTCGTGAATTAAACAAAAGCACTTGTTTAGGTTTAGGCAACAAAAAAACTTAGTTAGGTTTAGGAAAAAACAAAATGGTTGGGTTTAAAACTACTATGTTTGTACAATGAAAATGTGACTGGACGTTGTGAACACGGGACACAAACGTGCAGCTGATTGTAAAGAGAAAGTGAAACGCACGGGACACCAACAGCGGTCCCCTGGATGAAAGCCTTGTGTTTGTTGGATCCGTCCACCTCCCCTCCAGCCCGTCTGGTGCATGTTTTCACGTTTTAAACTACGTCACCACATCACTTTCCCTGAGTGTTTACTGTTCCCGCAGATGGGTTTACATTATAGTTAATGGTAAGCCCGGTGCGCCTCATACCAACAATAAAGGTTGCCTTGTGCGGCGGTATCTAATGCTGTATTTGACGCCCTTGGGAATAAAAACGGGCTGGAAACTGACAGAGCTCAGTTAAAACTTCTGCTCTTACTTTTCTATTTTATTTATTTTTTGCTTTAATATTGTGTATATATTGAGTCTCTTCATCTGCAGTGTGAACAAAAGACTGACGTTTAGGTGCAGTTTTTGGACAAACAGCAGCACCTGAGAGTTCTGGTTCTCTGCAGAAAGACGGCATGTCGTCGTTTTGTGTCTCTCAGTTTGGGTGTTTCGCTCCTTTTACATGTCTGTGCCCAGAGGCCCGTTGTCTCCTAATCCGTCCATGTGAAGATTGTGAAAGAAAAAGCCCTCTAGGAGAAACTTGTGATTTTAGACTGTATAAATAAACATGATCAACTTAGATTTTAATTTGGGCCAACATGAGTCTATCAAGTCTCAGTAAGCTCCAGAATGCAATTGTTGATCCTTGCTTTTGTAAATGCAGTGTTTTTATGTGAGTCGGTATCTGTCAAAATGTTTCCCCCTCAACAGATCACTAAAGTACCTGCATGTGATTATGTGAGACTGATTCACCAGTGACTCAGTGACTTCTGTAAATCAAAAGTGACACATGGAGCCACAAATGAGTCATGTTTAATTGAGTAATGAGACAGTTAGTTGGCCCAATCTGCATGTTTTTGAACAATTAACTTGCAGGTAGTTCTGCCTCACAGCCTTTGACTCGGATATGATTTGTATGTTGTATGTTTTTCAGCTGACAAATCATTGTCAGTGAATTTAATGCTTTTAAATTCAAAATGAAAGAATTAGAAGCAGATTCCTTAAGGTGTCAATGTTTTTCTATCTACCTGGTGTTTTCTGTCTGTAACTACAGTATGTGTTTCCATGCTGCTGCCTGTTTTGGCCGGGAGCTGGGGTTCACCTGGTTAAAGAGACTGTATGTAACTTTTTACACATATAAATAGTTTTTTATTGCCGGTGTGTGAACAGGTTGTAATCTAACCTAAGAAATGAGACCTTCCGCGACTTTTTGGGTTTCCTTGATCAGCATGTAGACTGCTTTTAATGTGATGAACCCGGGCCGTTGATACCAGACGTCATGCACGCTCAAGAGTGCCTTTATTTTCAGCTCCGCTTACGGGGCTAACGGTGCACAACCATAGCTTATGTTTGGTTAGAAATGGAGTGCATTAACGCCAATAAACGACCAGCTCCAAACTCCACAGAAGCACAAAAATACAAAGTTATATCTAGTGAAGCCCGTCTTGCAAAACAGGAATGTGACCGACGTCGGGAGAAAACTAGGATCAACATCGGCCGGGGCCTTCGATTAATGGTGGGACCTTCATTTACGAGCATAAGGGCGAGCAACAGGACGCTGACTGTCGTTGACTTAACGGCAAAAGGCGTCACTGTTAACAAGCAATTTATGTAAATACAGTGTTTTGATTTTGTTTGTGCACCGATAGAGATCTGACAGTGCCTTACAGCGTTATACTGTGTGTTTGTATCTACGGCTTTAAATACACTGAATTAATAGTTTAAGAAACAAACCTCTCTAACAGGCCGAGACTGAGGAGCGCTCAGAGACAAATAAACAGGCAAAGTGAGTGATCGGTTGATGGATAGAAAGAAAGCCATGCCAGACAGACTGACAGCTCGCTGCTGACTCAGTGTCTGAGAATGAATGTCAGAGATTGGAATGAGCGAGCGAGGGAGGAGAGACATGAAGAGAGAGAGAGAGAGAGAGAGAGAGAGAGAGAGAGAGAGAGAGAGAGTAATGAAACATTTAGAAAACATAAAGTGGAAAATGACTCTGATAACTCACCTCTGATAACTGGTTCTGTGCCAGACCACACACATAGAAGAACAGATATGGATATCTGCACACACACAAACACACACAGACACAAGTAACAGACAAACATACACACACACACACAAACACACACACACTGCATACCTGTCTGGGTGGGCTTGGTAGCTCGAGGCTACAGTTGTAGCTGTAGCTCGTCTCCATGGCAACAACAAGAACGCTCAGGTGACAATCAGAAGTCTGATACAGGCAGCAGACAGCCAGTTTATACTGCTGTACTGCAGCGGTGCAGTCATTTCTAGATCATATACAGTATAGTGCATGAGGGAAAATATAATAAATATAACTTGCATGAATTAATTACTTCAAATTTGCTTTAAATGTTTCGTGAATCACGTCGTAATGCTGGTTATTTTATTTTACAGCAGCTAAATGAACGTCATCATCTTCTCATCATCGTCCGCAGTAGATGGATACAGATGTGTTTGTCAGGTTTAACCTGTAATTTCCAACAGTTATGTTCCCCCTAACTTGTAATTGTGAGTTCATGAGTCATGACTTAATTGGCGAGGAGTAAAACAAAAACATTTTATAAAGAGATATTATTCCCTTTTTATCCACTTTACAGTAAGGCGACCACAGGATCATCGTCGGGTCAAACCCCTGAGACATTATAGGAGAGGAAGTGTAGCTTTAATTTTCATAATAGGTCTCTTCCTGAGGAAACAGACATAATGATATAAAATTGGCATCCAGTTCAATCAAGTAACATTTTTTGACATGATGAGACATTTGTTTGTGTTTCACTGTTTAACATTCACTCAACATTTACTTTAATGGTTTCCAGAGTCAATACGAGCTTTCAGCAGCACATTTACTATTTAATTCAAATGATAAATGATGAACTTCTTCATTGACATTGATGAGTGTTTTCTAGTAGTACTGGTTTGTAGCTGCAGAGGGCGGTGCAGGTCTACAGTTAGACCGGGTCTGAGCTGTTCTGGGTTACATCTCTGTGATGTGTGACAGACATCTCTAAACCATCACACGCTTACAACAGACCACATGGCAGTAACACAATCTTGCCTAAATACAATGAAACAGTGATGTCTGCAACACTTTATTTAACAAGTTTAACCATTTTTTTCCAAAGAAGTTTCCTGAAAAGAGCTATGGGATTTATTACTAATTTTAGGGAAAATACAAATCAATTGTTACACTTATTTATTATTATTATTATTAGTAGTAGTAGTAGTAGTAGTAGTAGTAGTAGTAGTAGTATTGTTATTATTATTACTATTATCATTATCATTATCATTATTATTATTATTATTATTATTATTTATTGCAGTGTAATATAGAGGGTATTTTAGTCTATACACAGCAGGTCACCTGATGGAAGACAAACAATTCAACATACATGAATATTCAAGTTTCTATATAAATAAATAATATTTTAATATTCATTCAGGTTTATATAAACTTTATTTAATCAGGTAATCTCACTGAGATCAAGATCTCCTTTTTTGCAAGAGAGACCCAGCAGAGAGAAATAAAAAACTAATTATTCTTATAAATAAAATAACTGAAATAACAGCAGAGGTGGGACCAAGTCATTGTTTTGCAAGTCTCAAGTCTTTACACTCAAGTCTCAAGTCCTAAACTTTGAGTTTTGAGTCCTAAACAAGTCATAAAGCACTCTTCACCAAATGTAACGACATAAAACAAGTTTGTTAAAAACAAGTGCGACTGAACTTAATCATAAAGATCTGGGGAATTAAGTGCGTGCAGCTTTAATATCATTAGTTGATTCAGGAAGTGAATTGATTTGTGGCACACTTTTTAAATAACATGATTTCTAATCTTTGGTTTTGGGGGAAGGAGAGTGGGGTCGCTTTGGATATTTTTGTATCAACACC
Organism: Sebastiscus albofasciatus; assembly: GCA_916701655.1. Lineage (NCBI taxonomy): Eukaryota > Metazoa > Chordata > Actinopteri > Perciformes > Sebastidae > Sebastiscus > Sebastiscus albofasciatus. Next base: position 48,433 of record CAKAOI010047317.1, read on the forward strand.
AAATAAACTTCCATTACTCACAGACTACTTTAACAGTAATAAACATTATTTGATCCCTGAACAGATACAAGTGTCTGCTAACAATTTATCAAGTTTTTTTGAGCCCAACCAAACGTGAAAGGCATAATTTTGTTAACTGTACAAGGAGCACATTTTCCCAAAATTCTGCGTCCCCGGTACGGTTGGGACAGCTTGTTCTAGGATAAAAAGAATATAATTTAAATTGAAAAAAATGCAGTCTAAATTTGAACACAATGTGACTGGAGTCCACACCTCGGAATAACAGAACATTACAGGCTAATTAGGGATCCATTAACTTAAAACATTTAACATGATGTTAGGTATTATTATGGGACATAGTGTGCTGCAGGCCAGCACAATCAAAGACATAAAAACTTTTGTTCTACTTTTTTGATGAAACTAAATGTAATCACACTGAACTATAATTTATGATTAAGCTGGCATAGTTTCCTCAATTAAAACAGTATAGAGTTGGGTAAACCACAGGTACAGGCTGCACAATGTTGGCACTGGGAATAACATAAATCAAGGTTGACAGGACATCCAATCTACACTAATCACCAGGTGCAACAGACCTTTGCTGAAACTAAACAGCATCGATATATTCCCCAGCATAGAATAGTTTACTCCTTAATCTCATGCAAAGCCTCTCCTCCCTTGTACAGTACCTCCGCCCCTAATATGATCAGCCAAACACAACATTCCCCAACCGAAGGGCAATATTTCTCTACAAGTCCACAACAGGATTATTCTGTCCAAATGGACAAACATTTCTCAGAGCTGCTCTGGAAGCAGAAACAAATTCATGGGTTGAATTCTGCAGAAGAAGCAGTTTGTCAGAACAAGTCACACCAGACTGATGCCAAGTTAAAAAGACAAAAGGTGAAGACAGCTGGAAATAAGTCATATTTAATTCAAGACACAAAGGTTCACAACACTACAATTATAGTCTTTCTCAATGTGAGCACTTATAAAACCCGTTGGCAAAATGAAATCCTGGCTTGAACTCTGTGTATTGAGAAAGAGACATGTTGTGCTTCAGCTGAGTTGAGAGCTTTATGAGCTGCATCATCTTTCACACAGTAAGACTGGCATTTACCTGTCAGCATCACGTTTGAAAAAGATATTTCATCTGAATCTGCGCGTCACGACAAAGTCCAGGGGGGGGGTTCTCATGACGTCTGCTGTCTGGTTCTGTTCATGTCTGGGCTTTCTTCTCCCTGCCAGAAGGTGCTGAAGACAGTGAGGAACTCCTTTACATCTCCTCCTACAGTATCTCTGCTTAGGTGCTGCTGCCTCGCACTGGCCCAATATGTTTGCAAATAATGGAAGAAGAAGTTCTATTACCTTTTTTGTGTGTAAAAAAAACCTATAGACTGACTGGACTGGCATTTTGAACCCAACTCAGGTTGCAGCCAGGCAAAATTGAGCTTTAGTCTGCACTTCATCATACATGTCATACACATACATACACATATTAAGCGGGGCATCAAACACTTCATTTCCTGCATTCTGGTGACATTTTATGCACCAATTTCTGCCTTTTTCTGCATCAAGTTATGGTGGAAAATGTCTTGAGGTCAGAGGTCAAGGGAGCCCTTTGAAAATCACCAAATGCCAGTTTTCCCTCACCGAAATGTAGCCTAAATTTGGAGCGCTATTTATCTTCATTCCCAATAAACTAGTGTAAGGCAGGCTTCTCGCTACCTTAACTATAAACTTACTTATTACTTAATTAAACTCCTGTAGGGCTGTGGGTAAAGCAAGACCATGGGGAGAGCTTTGTCTGTGCAACAGGATCCACTTTAATGTCTCAACTCAGCGTAGGACAATTGAACACCCATCACTTAAAGGTGGCACATCACTTCTTACATCATATCACTCCGCCAATCTTAATCATCACTGACCTTACAAGCACGTAAGGTGCGCCGAATTATATAGTTCCATATCTAACTTAAGGAGCAGAATACAATATGTACACTGTATAAAATAAGTCTTTACAAAAATAAATCTAATCTTACACAACATGACATGATTGATACCAGTAGTATTCCTGGTAATGGTGCTTCTTTAGGTTATCTAGTTTCATACAATATCAATATCTTCACTCTAGCTTTAAGACTGCTACAACCACTTAAAGAAAGTAATGTCGGCTGGTGATCCCGCGGGTGTCAGAGGGTTTGATCATTGTTTTTTAGGGGTGCTGAGATGAAATTTAGGTGTGCTTGAGCACCTCTAAAAAGAGTCTAAAATCGGCAATGTCGGTCACACTGTCTTTGGTGAAAGTTTGTGCACCCTCATCTTGGTGTGAGGGACAGAATCACCTTAAACTGGATTATTTTATCAGTGCAGAAGACTATAAAAACAGAATTAAGGACTATTTGACCAGTGAATGTACATGTCTGTTACTGAACAATACTAATTCTTTGTTTGATGTAATTTGTAATTTTATGTGAAATTCATTTTGTTGTTTGTTTTAACTTTTTTCCTGTTTTTTTTTTCTTCTTCTTCTTTTATTTGAAACCTTTTATGCTGCCGTCTGGGCCAGGACTCTCTCAAACAAAAAAGATCTTGAATCTCGAAATATTTCTGGTAAAATAAATGTTAAATGAAAAACAAAATTGATTGTTTACATGGTCATTTAATGCAACATGTCTTCTTTGTTAGAGATTTAAATTGCATTGTACTTAGATTACATTCTTGCGATGCATTTTTTTGCAAAAGAAAATATGAATGGGAACAGTGTCCATATGCAGCAGCTTGTATTTTGAGATGCTAAAACTGCCAATATTCACTTTTTGTAAGATCATGTCAAAGACATGCTGAATAATCTGTCTCAATAGAAACAGGAAGGTTTGTTGGCCTACGTTAAATTCACGACACTCTTACAGGAAGTTTATTTTTAGTTTGTGCATGTACTGTACAGTGTAATGCTTGTGCACAACATACAGTGCAATGGACAAGCCTGTCATTGGATAATATTTTGTGACTTACTGTAATATACTTTCTTGTTCCAAGATTGGCCGTGTTTCATGCTTTCCTGCTGGATTTACTGGAAGAGAAGGAGAAGATAAAGTCCTCTCCCTGTTAGTGTTGTGTTCAAGAGCACGGGGTCAGTGGCGGTTCATCCAAATCTCAGCATTATGTAACTTGAAGTGTCATTAAATCACACTAAAAGTGCACCATTTCTGCTGGTGTCAATGAATATACACACTTTAGATGCAAACAAAGTGTGTATCTATAGTAAAGAAATGTGTGTGTCATTTTTTTCTGATCTAAACTTCACACAGAAGTGAGACAGAAGTGGGTTAAAAAAGAACATACAATAACTGAGCATGAAACATATTCTAGTAAATATAGATCCTGTAAGTAACAAGAATAATTGTCAATAAACATAGAGATATAAATATAAAGATGTTACAGAGTGAAGAGAGTATCTGTGAGAGTAAAAGATGTCAGTAAACATGTTGTTTACTTTCCTGTTTTTCATTCCTGGAAACAGGGAACGGGAGGATATCAGACCCCCTCTTCTGTCTTCTGTCTTCTGTCTTCTGTCTTGTGTCTTGCACCATATCTACTTGATTTATGTTTCCTGTCTTTTCTGGTGGAAGCCTTTAAAACACCACGGTTGCTGGTTTCGGTTCAGTTGAGTCGACATCATGGCGTCAGAGAAAGACCTTCTTGTGGCTGCTGCTGTTTTTGTTTTTGCCCTCATTTCACACAGTGAGTTTATTATTATTTACTAACTCATTTTATTTTATTTTAAAATAAAAATAATGCTACCTCATTTATTTTTATTTTAAATCAAAAATTTGAATAACACCTCATTTGATTTTGATTTTAAAACAAAAATGTATTATTATTTTTCATTATTTGTAAATTTTTTATTTATTCATTCATTATTTTTTATTTTATTTATTTTTTATTTTTATTTTTTTAATTTAATTTTATTTCATGCTTATTTTCTGTATGAAGTAATGAAGTTTCCTTGACATGAAATGCTAAAATGACCCATTATTATGTTTGCCAATAACCCTCTAAATAGCTACTGGGCAAGGCGGCTTATTGTTCAACCAGAAATGTTAAGATAGTTAGTTTTTTTAACATTTTCTTTTTGGTGGATCATTTCAGGTGAGGGCATACTCGGTGGCAGAGAGGCGGTGCCGCACTCTCGGCCCTACATGGTCTCCATCCAGATGCCAGAAGGAGACAATATGAAGCATGAGTGTGGAGGGTTTGTGATCGCAGATCAGTGGGTGATGACTGCAGTCCACTGTCTGCCAACAGGGTGAGGAAACCTGCTTTTAACCATCACTCATCAGCATATCATCCTCTTACACTTTCTCTTTCCTCTTTCCTGTCCTTTCTTTTTGTCTTTCCTTTTTTTTAATTTAAGTTTTACTTTAAATATTTACTTCAACTCGTGTACATGTTCTCTGTGTGAGAGCTGATGTAGCTCAGATTTTTTTGTGAGTTTCTTTTGGGAATATTAACATATTTATTTGTTCTGTTTTCGTAAATTATTTTGTTCATTAACTCTAGTTAACTTTTTTTGTAGGTGTATGGGTCATTTTTTCTTTTGTTAAAGGTACAGTGTGTAGGATTTGGCGGCATCTAGTGGTGTGGTTGCAGATTGCAACCAACTGATTTCCCCTCCTGTCGCTCCTCCCTTTCCGGGACTGTGTTAACTTTAGTCGCCAAGTGCAAAACCGTGGTAATGCCGTTCGCCTCATTTAGAAGCCATCCGTACCCGAATAACTCTACTTTAGGAGCAACAGAAGTCAGACGGCGGCTGTCGGTACCACGGTTTTGCACTCTGAGGCTCATGTTACCTCAGTTTCACAAGAGTGTCGGAGAACTACGGTGGCCTTCAGGTAACGTAAAAACGCTCTCTCTAGAGCCAGAGTTTGGCTTGTCCGTTCTGGGCTACTGTAGAAACATGGCGGAAACAAGGTGATTATACACTAATGAAAACATAGTTATTAATATTATATTAAATTTCTGCTAATAGATCCCCCTAAATCCTACACACTGGACTTTTAATATGGATATCTTATGGAACAAAACATGAAGTTTTATCATCACTTTTCAAATTCCCTTTTTATGATTATAATGTTTATTTGTTAGAATAATATGTTTTAATATTATTTAATGCAACAATATTATTGTGCTCTTTTCACAGGCCCAATGGAAGGAAAGTAGTGTTGGGTGTCCATTCTCTGAGTGAACCCGTAGCGACAAACCAGACATTTGATATTTTGGAACTTCACAATCACCCAGACTTCAACCCGTCAAATTACGACAATGACATTGCTTTAATTAAGGTAAATGTAAAGTTTGTTTCAATTGTCAGTGGTACCAAAATGTATGTTGTTCTGTTTTAGGGAACAAAATATATCTATCAAAACTAAACAATTAATTTTGGAACGGTTTCTCTGTGTGATGTTTTGCAGTTGGATCGTCCGTTCAACACCTCTGAGGTTGTTCAACCGCTGGAGTTCCTGCGAGCGGGCAGCACAAACCCCGGCACGGGTGCAGAGGTGGACACGGCCGGGTGGGGATCCCAGGATAACCTGGGGACCAGACCAGACAAGCTCAAGGAGGTGGTCATCGAGGTGGTCAGCTCAACTCGGTGCAGACGCAGCGACTACTTTGGCAGAGGAAAGTTCACCAATAACATGATATGTGCGCATAGAGTATGCCCAAACCACTGTGATCTACCTACAGAAGACACCTGTGACGTAAGTTCTTCTCTTCTTCTAAATGGTGAAACTGTGAAAGTTGTCAACAAATGTTAGGATGACCATGAGACAAGTACTGAATATTAAAAGTATACAAATGGGGTCATCTTCTTGTCAGGGACATTTGACAATATACTTCAATACAGTAACTTCCTGTTAAAGACCCTTTCTGCTTGTCTTGTTGTCGTGTCTCAGGGCGACTCTGGAGGTCCTCTGCTCTACAATGGCATCGCAGTGGGCATCACTTCCAACGGAGGAAAGAAGTGTGGCCAACTTAAAAAGCCTGGAATTTACACGGTCATCTCCCACTACACTGCGTGGATTGACAACATCATGAGCATGCAGCCCACTGGAACACCAGACCAGAGCAGCTAAATAAAGAGAGCACACATCACGTTATTAGCAGCACATTTTTACACGGTTTTAGTCGCAGTCCTGCTTCTGCTGAGTCACTGATTATTCTACATGGATATGTTCATATGTTGGACAGAAGTGTTCCTTTCTCTCTAATGCATGGCTTTAGTGATAGACCTCCAGTATGTTAAATATACTACAACCACCTGTACAAACATTTGCCATCACTTCATAAAGGAATCAATAAAATACAGTTGATCACATTCAGATGTCTGTCTTGAGTTGTTTAGTATCTTGTACAGCAGCTATTTTCAACCACTGGGGAGGTACCGCCAAATGGTTAGATTAACCTCTTCAAAATCTGAGGCCGCTATTCTGTCTATCAGAGGCTGTAGCGGGCTCAGTTATAAAGAGTCAAGATACTGTATCATATGAAACTAAAAAACTATTGGTCCCAACCAAGTCAGACTAGCTTGTCGGATAAAGCGCTAAATAAAGTTTGGCTAAAGTTTGGCGAGGAAAAACGGAGGCCATTTTCAGCTTTTTGTTTTTGTCTATGTTGGAAACAACCCTACACAAGTAAAAGCTCCAAAGCGTGTGGTGAGGAAATATGACCCTGAAATACTTTAGATTCATAATGGCAGGCAGTGATGGGTGAGGGTAAGCTGAATATTTATATGGGTCATTATAGCTGACCGTGGCACAATAGTCATTTATTTTGGAAGGTGGTCCTCAAGTTACAAAAGGTTGAGAACTCGTGTTGTACAATAACAAAGAAGGATGTGCTGGGATAAACAGACATTATAGCATACTAAGTCACAGATTGAACACAAATAAGAGTTGCACAATAACTGCTATGATGAAATCTAAACGAGGTTTTGCATCAATCTTGTTTTTATGCAGCTGAATCAGTTTGTCATCCATCTGAAGGATGGCGTTAAAGAATGTAACTGTTAGGAAATCAAGATATCAAAGAGCAAGTCTCATGAACTTGTCAGATAAGTCTTCAAACCAATGGGGAAGTAAATAAAATTAAATAAAATCTGCTGCGGCTACTTCTCCTCCCCTCCCTGCTCTATGCAGATAAACAGAGACATGAGTTAATCACTGATGTGTTCTGCTCTTCTGTTCAGTTTGCAAAATCCCCACACCACCACCACCAATTTTTTATGCACAATGCAAAATCTAATAATCAGATCTGGTTTGGACATAAAACTCAATTTGATGCATTTGATGAATATATACCTATTATGAATATACATAATTTAAAATACATAGAAAGATAATTCTCTTAAAGGTGACATATCATGCTCATTTTCAGGTTCATATGTTCATCAAAAAACACATTATTTTTCTCATATTGTGTGTCTGAATCTGCCTCTATTCACCCTCTGTCTGAAACGCTCCGTTTTAGCGCCGACAAATTATTATTATTTCACAGTTTGTGGGTTGGTAGGAACTCCAGATACCCAAATGTACATGCACAAGCACCGAAAAAAAGGGAGTTTTCCACGATATGTCCCCATTAAATTGCAATGGTTTGAGATTTAATGAAATTCAGCCATATACAGCACCCCCGGTGGCAATTTTCTGCAAGCAAATCCTAATGACTGCATCTATAAAAGCTATAAATTTGCAATGTAATTCAGTCCAGTGCTAAATCCCTGCAGGACTGATTCCACATTGAATAAACTCTTCTCTGACACCATCTTAACAAAAATAAACAAATGATATAATCACACATTTAATCACATTTTACAGGTGTTGCATTTATTGTGTCCACCCCTCCCTACCTGTGAGTATAGTAATCAAGAATCTCTTAATAAGTAGTTCCCCTCCAGAGCCTCCTCCTTTCTCTCCCCGATCACTGTCTTCCTCTCCTGCAGCTCCTGCACAGAGAATCTCTTCACTGAGTACGGGCGTCCTCCGTGTGAAGCTACCACCTTGTTGATCCCTGACAGCAGGTCTTTCACCTGAGGATAGCTCAAAGCATTCTGGGACTTTGTGACATTCAGCTCATAGTAACGGCTCCCACACTTCCGGATGAGATCCTGGAGGGATGCGTGGGCTCCGGCCACGTAGTCGTTGATCCTCTGAGGCCTGTGATTGTCGCAGTCGAAGCGAACGAGGAGGATCACGGCGTGCTCTGCGAAGTCTCGTCCAAAGACCTTCTGCAGTTTGCCCAGCATCTCGCACTCGCCCTGGGTGAAGCGCCCCACCTGGAGCACCAGCAGGAAGACGTGGGGTCCGGGTAAGGACAAAGCCAAGCAGTCCTTGACCACCTCCAGGCTCTCCAGCCCGTCCTCGTCCCACAGCTCGGGGGTGTCCACCAGGACGAGTCGCCTCCCTGCTGCGAACACCTCCTTCCTCTCACAAAACAAGGTGGGCTGAGGGGCTTTGGGACTAGACTCATTACTGGAGTACTGACTACCTGCTCTCTCTAGAATCAGGTTTAGAGCAGAAGACTTCCCACTGCCAGAAAGACCCAACATGACGACCGTCATCTTCTTTGTGCCATCATCTTAAAGCCAAGAAGAAAAGGAGAAATGGCTGTTAGAAAGCACTTTCAAATCAAGCATTTTCATTTGCAAACCCATATGTAGCTGTATCTAAAGCATTTTTACTGTATTTATAAACTTTAATGTGTTATTTGCCATGTTTTATTTGTCAATAATGAATGCATGAATGTTTTTGACTGTTTTGTATAACATGTATAAAACTCAATATTAGATACTATATACTGTAGATAAAGAGTGATGAATGTCCATAACAATGTGACTGTATCACCCTCTAGTGGGAGAAGTTTCTGCATCAGAATGTGTGAAAATGGAGTTCAGCAAAAATGAACTTTCATATTGAGAGTTTCTGAAAGTGGACAGTTTTCTAAATCGTTTTTCTAAAATAAGAAATAAATGTTGATTTAGAAAATCACATGGTCCTGTTCCAGTAAGCATTGTGCATTATGCATTATGTATGTGTATAGATGTTTGGAGTGCAGGAAAGAGGTTTCTTTATCTTAAAGGGGACATATCATGCTCATTTCCATTGTCATACTTGTATTTTGGGTTTCTACTTAAAGATGTTTACATGCTTTGATGGTCAAAAACCACTATACTTTCTCATACTGTCTGTCTGAATAAACCTGTATTCACCATAGACTGTATAAGAAGTGGACGTTGTCACAGTGAGGTCACCCATTGGGTTGCGGACTTTCCGCTTTGAAGCCTCGAACTTGGCATTTTGGCCGTCGCCATCTTGGTCTTTTGCAACCAGAAGTGACACAAGAGGGTGGAGCTAAGTACAACTGAACACTGAATAAGACGTTTTCAAGCGTCCAAAAATGTTACAGTTAACTTTCATGAACTGAAAACACACTGTGAAAGGGTTAAAGTTCTAAGACGTAAACACGGACAACTCCCAGACCGGACAACGCCGTGGTAGCAGCCTGTCAATCACAAGGTCGCCCCGCCCTAAAGCATCCCCTGCTTTATGGTCTATTTGACTCTAAATGGGACCATAATTTACTAAATGAACATCATGCTGTATTGAAGAAGACTTGAAACTAGCGATTGAGACCATAAACTCATGTTTACAATGTTTACTGAGGTAATAAATCAAGTGAGAAGTAGGCTCATTTTCTCAAAGACTTCTGTACAATCAGACTTCTTTTAGCAACCAGAGGAGTCGCCCCCTGCTGGCTGTTAGAGAGAATGACAGTTTAAGACACTTCGGTATTGGCTTCACTTAGCTCCTGTCTCTTTAAGCCCCCCTCCTGAAAAAGCCCAGTCTGCTCTGATTGGCTTGCAAGAAAAAAATGTTGGTGCACCTTTGCAAAGGTCTCAAGCTGTGGGTGGAGATACTCATATGTGGGTAAGGAGCCTACATGTGACACAGGAAGGGGAGCCAAATCTGAATGGCTTGTTGAATCACATGTTTTCTGATCTAGACAGCCCACAAAAAACTGACTGGATTGTCTTATTTCACAGTTTGTGGGTTGGTAGGAACTCCAGATACCTAAATGTATTAGCACAAACACTAAAAAGTGAGTTTTTTCATGATGTGTCTCCTTTATTCTGATTTAAAACTCTAGAAACAACTGAAAAACAAGTCTTACCATTAGTGGCACTCATCTTGAGCTGCCTTATGGCCCTTTGGCTTATCACAGCCTCCTCCAGGCTCCCTCTGTTTGTCTCATATTGCTGTGTATCAGCTGCCTCCTTCCTTCTTTCCTCAGCATGTCTCGCCTTCAGCTCCTCCATCTCTTTGGCTCTCCTCTTCTCTTGTTTTTGAACCAGTTGCTTGAACGCCTGCTCCTCCTCCTCGACCTTTTGCACCTTCTGTTTCAGCATCTTCATGGCTGAGTCTTCTTTGCTCCTTCTCTTAGCGTCAGCCAGCATGGCCTCCGTGTAGCCGGTCACACCGTTTTCAGCCAGCATGTAGTCGACCATCTTCAGTAGAGCGCGCAGTTCGTCTCTTGCTGCAGATGATGTGATTCGGCAGTATCTTCCATCGCACATGTTTAGCATCTCCAGGAGTGTGTCGTCCAGTGTGTCAGCAACCTGTCCATCTTCCAGAGAGATGACCACCAGGTATTTTAAAGCCTCAGCTCCAAAGTGTGCCTGCAGTGTCTCTACTAGTCTCCTTTCCCTCGGTGTGTAATGTGCACCTTGGATCAGCAGCAGGAATGTACTGATTCCACCGATGCAAGACTTAAAGCAGCCATCTAACGCCTGGCTGATGCCCTCCTCTGGCATGTCTTGTTTTAAATCTGCATAAAGCAAACTGATCAAGCGACCGTCCAATGTCAGGTCACAGACTTGATTTGATCCCAGAGAACTGAAGGTTAACTTGAGATGCTTGTCCCCTGAGTTGTCCTGCTGCAGAGACATCAGAGAGGACCATTGCTCCACTGTGGATATGACCACCATCATCTGCCTCATGTCAGCAATGCCGTCTGCCAAACAACACAGTAATGATTTGTCAATGATTTGTGACCACACCAAGTAATAGTCAGCATTACCATGTTGAACAGTAACGGTAACACTTTTTGCAATAAAGTGACTGCAACCCAGTTTCATCTGTTATTTCCGGGCTTTGCAAAGGCTAACATCGCCCATATATTGAAAATAAAATTAGCATTGAATGTGTAGGAAAACACAAATTTACGCAGAAAAGAATTACTTACTGTGCGACATGGCTTTTGCAGGTCTGCTTTAAGATCCTTGTCGGCTCACGATAACACCTGAAACTGGATTCTCCGCCTCTGAAACAAGCATTATAAGGGCGAAAACAAAGAAGATGCTTCCTGATTACAACCTTTCATGTGTGACCAGCACGTTTGTTTTGTCGAGGAAGTGCATTCCACAGCACAACCTGGAATGAACAAGCTACTTCAGTCCAGTGCATCTCCCTCATGCATGCCAAACTGTAAAATACTGTCTTAACTTTTTCCTAACATAAACCATAACCACTACAGGCCTAACCCTAAGCCTGACCATCAACTTTATCAAAAAAAAAAACACTATAGTGGTTTACCTTTTAGGGATCAGCCTTGCACCCCAGGAAATACTAAACACAACCTTGACTACTTTTCTAGTAAATGGATAAAGCACAAAGATTCATTACTGATGAGGCAGATACGCACCTGCAAAATAAGTCAAATATTTAATTGGAATTAATCAAAGAGCACTTAATAAGATGGGACTTGAGCTTAAAAATTACACAATCTAGTATGGGGTTATTAAAATGTTTCTTTATTTTTTATTATTATTTTATTTTATATTACAGCTGCCGGTCCAAAATTAAACTAAACAAAGCTAAGCTGAGGCCACTACTGGAGAGAGGCAGACTATACACTGAGGAGGATACAGGGGTGTTCCAGCATGTCAAAAGTCATATTTGAGGTGAACATTTTATACTTAACCATTATGGGAATTTGCAAAACTCCTAATCAGCTGGCCTGATTCAGTTTCCTTTTCCTACCTGACTCTATCAGTTTGCTGCCCTCTGCACAATATAAAGCCAGACTGAGCTGCATCCTGTGATTGTTTCTTGGCTGCATTATTGCTGCTGAATCAGCCTCAGCAAAACAGAGGTAGTATATTTTAGTGATATGACATGCAAGATAAATTGTGAGCCAACACCCTTGTGAACATGCTGGTAAACACTGACGATCAAAAGGAAAATCTGTTTGTAAGTGGCAAGAATGTATGTAGCTTGATGTAGCTTACCATGCATCCTTAAGGTTCATCACAAATTGTGCAGCTCTGACTCTCAACTGTGAGTTGTACTTTCGGGTGGGATGGCCTGCACTGGCAACCCTAGGCTCTCCCATTGGTACGTCCTTATATATAAGGTGATTCTGGGTCTGCTCCCACAATACTTAAGTGTTTTTAATATGCAAACAAATTGTGGACAGTATTCACTGCGTTCACAGGACCTCTTTGTGCTCTCTGTCCAAGAAGGCTTGGACAAAAATTGTGGAAAGGGCTTTTGCATATTCTGCACTCTCAGCCTGGAATTTGCTCCAAAATAACCTAAAAATCAAGGAGCTGGTATCATTAAACATGTTTAAATCTCAAATGAAGGCTTTGAAGCAGACTCTATGGCATGCCAATGTTTTTAGCCCCCTTGTTGTGCAGCTGACTCCCAGAAAGGTTCCTTTTTGTCCCCCCATTTGTCTTCAGATAGTTCTCTTCTAATGCAAATTTTAGTGCTTTTAGTGTTTGTGATTTGCATTTTGGGACTAACCTAGTTAAAAAAAGGTTAAAGAAAATAAAAAAAATACAAATTTATCATAGAAAATAAAAACATTTTTCTGGTTGAATTAGCTTCTAAAATACTTTCTTTATCTTCATAGCACTTATGATGGAAAAAAGCATGACATTATCATTGATAGCACATGCATTAGGCTATAATACTGTTATAGAAACAGCTGCAGGATATGGAGGGGTTCCCTACATCCTACATACACAACAACTGAGATTACTGAGGGGTTGCACCATCTATCTCCCTGTGATGCTGCTGCTGTCAAAACGGCCCAAAACAAGGCAGTACCACAGCGTAAAATGGGGGAAACCGTCTGGTAAATTCAGATACATTGCTTTTTATTAATCGCTTAATTCGGCCAATACAAAATATAGTTATTATAATACCTGAGTGTTTCTGAAAGTATAATAATTCCTGTTATATATTGTCACTATTCCCCCTAAGTATTATAATGATAGTTTGGACACCCCTAAACATGACATGGTTTGCTCCGTTGCTACGCTATCTTGTGTGGACATTCTCCAGGGTGATGAAGAAGAAGATGTAGTTATTCGGCCTGAAGAATAAACAACGTTGTTCGGTTTAAAAACGTAAAATTTGTGTGAACCGTGACATTAATCACCATGGCCGGTATCAGGAGAGTTAACGGGAAGTTCTCTGGAATCAACCCCGCTGTCAGGTAACGTTAATATTGAATAGTGTTTACAGAAAACGCCTCAGTGGAAGCTATCAAGCTAACTATGCTAACGTTAGCATGAGCCAATGTCCGTTATTTACCAACGTTTAATCATCAGTAACCGATAGTTAACCGTTAATTAATGTTCAAACATCATTTACCGTTAGTTAACGTTCAAATATCAGTAACCGTTAGTTAACGTTTAAACATCAGTTACCGTTAGTTAACGTTCAAATATCAGTAACCGTTAGTTAACCGTTATCCGTTAGTTACTGTTAGTTAACGTTTAAACATCAGTAACCGTTAGTTAACGTCAAACATCAGTTACCGTTAGTTAACCGTTAACCGTTAGTTAACGTTCAAACATCAGTTACCGTTGGTAAACGTTAGTTACCATTAGTTAACGTTCAAACATCAGTCACCGTTAGTTGCCGGTTAAACATCAGTTACCGTTAGTTAACGTTAAACATCAGTTACCGTTAGTTAACGTTCAAACATCAGTTACCGTTGGTAACCGTTAGTTACCGTTAGTTAACGTTCAAACATCAGTAACCGTTAGTTGCCGGTTAAACATCAGTAACCGTTAGTTAACGTTCAAACATCAGTTACCGTTAGTTACCGGTTAAACATCAGTAACCGTTAATTAACGTTCAAACATTAGTTACCGTTAGTTAACGTAACGTTGCAGTTAACAGTAATGCTAACGTAAGTAATATAGGTTAACGCTGTCAGTATTACTTGGTTGGTTGAGCTATGCCACATATTAATTAGTGCAACGCCCATTCCTAGAAATCCCCCCCATCAGTCAAGTATGTTTTTATTGCCACAACCTAAAGCTAACGGAGCTTAATTCAGGGGTCTTCAACCTGCGGCTCTGGAGCCACATGCAGCTCTTTAGCTCCTCTCTGGTGGCTCCCTGTGGATTTATAAAAAAAATTGTTTTTTTGTTTACAATTTCATTTTTATTTATCATTGCTGTAGGTCTATGGTACGACGGAGTATTAGGGCCACATTGAGGAAAAATAAATAAATCTGAGATTTCGAGAATAAAGTCATAATATTAGTAGTAGTAATTTTGCGTGTTATTTTCTTTTTTACTCGTAAAGTTATGACTTTATTCTCGTAACATTCTGACTTTTTTTCTCGTAAAGTTATGACTTTATTCTTGAAATCTCAGATTTTTTCCCCTCAATGTGGCCCTAATACTCCGTCGTACATTTGCACTTGGGCCCTCACTGTATATACACTAAGTATACTACATATACTATATACTATATACTTAGAATATAAGCTGTGTTACCTTCATCACAATGATCAAATGTTTTGCGGCTCCTGCTTGTTTACAAAGCACTAAATGGTTTAGGGCCAAAATACATTTCTGAACTTCTGCTATGTTCTGAACCATCCAGACCTCTCAGGTCATGCTGCCTTTTATTAAACCAGATAATGATCTTATACTGCACTAGAACTTTTACTCCTGTGTGTTATACTCTATTTTAGCTTCTATCCTAGCTTTTATTTTTAGCTTGTTTTTATTTTCTAATCTTTAATGTTTTTATGTTGCCCTGTTGCTGAAATGTGCTCTACAAATAAAGCTGCCTCGCCTTTGCTTTGCCTTGCCTTACTGGCTATTTCCAAGGTGGTTTGTTGTTATCAAACTATGAGATGTGTTTGAACTCTTTGGAAACAACAAGCAAGTTGGACCTTGTATTGAGATCTTTATCAAACTTGCTGTAATTACTGTTAATAACTAACAAAGCCATGACTATATTCTTTTTATTGTGATATTTTCCAGTTGCTGTCGCCTGCGACAGGTTCAGTCTCTGCTCGGTGAGGGTGGCACTGCCACTCCTGATGGCATCCTGTGCTCTCTTGGTATGTTAAGTTGCAAACTTCGTTATCTTTATCTGGCCTAGTTAACTGCTCTGCCAACTGCTAAGGCTAGAGGAAATGTTTTAAATTTTTCAGAACAGATAATGAATAAAACAATTTATATGATCTTACCAAAACAGCTAACAGATATTCATGTCATTCTTTATGTATTTTAGGAATTGACAGCCGATATAATGAGGGGTGCACTGAGCTGGCGAAATACCTGTTCTATGAACTATATGGAAGAAATCAGCTGAATCTCGAACATGTCCTGGAGGAATTTCCTGATGAAATGCTGGATGGTGAGTTTTTCAAGTGTTGTGTCATAGTTTTATGCCTGCTTTAGTTTTTATCTATTCTGACACATCACTTGCCTGCTTTTCAGATGTAATCCTGCTGATCAAGGCGGAGTGTGTTCATCTGTACTGCAACCCAATGAACTACAGTTACCTGTTGCCCTACGTGTCCCACTGGAGGAACCTGCATCTCTACTGCATGACCGAGGCAGAGGTTAAAAAGCCCTCTTATCCTGTTAATTTCTGTTCCTGTATGCTTAAGTTAGGAGTAGGAACTTTCTCAAGAGTATTTAGGCATGGTGATTTATCCACCTGGCTGCAATTTTAACCTTTGCAGGCTACCATTAATCTGTCTATTAGACAAGTCATCTTAAATGTTGCACCTTGTTTACACAGGCTGCACAATGAAAGCAATCATCAATGACAGTGTGTTGTAGTTTTTACCTTTGCGATGTGTGCACATTTGGCTAGACGTCTTCAGGTAATGATTGCCATTGCTGAAAATTGGAAATATGACCCTTTGTAGCAGTGTTTGTGATTGCTATTCTTGAGATTGAGTCGTTTTCTAAATTGTCTACCCCTGTAATCTATACACAGTATGAAGATGAGGAGGCAGCAGAGGAATTCAAAATCTCCAGTTTTGTCACAATGGTGCAAGACTGCTACCGTATCGGAGTACCTTACAGCTCACAAGGTACATATATCATCACATTTTAATCTCCACATTCATTCATTCAATACACATGTTAAAGAGATAGTGGAATGTATTAACACACTAACTACATGACACGACATCTGCTGGAATACAATGTGGTTTCACCTACTTCACAGTAAATACACCAACAGCACAGGTAACTGTTTGCTCTACTGTTACTTTTAGGACCCATCCAGAGGTTTGATATGTTTATGATGGAAAAGTGGCCCCTGATTCAAGCATTTGCCCTGGAAGGCATCGGTGGAGGAAGCTTTTTTACCATGAAATACAAGGTACCATCAAACAAAACAAAAATATTTGTTATGTTTGGCAAAATTGAAATCACTATGTTGTACTGCACTTTTTTGTTTCAGCTTGTTTTATATATTCTTATATCTATATTTTTATATTTATATCTGTTTCTCCAGCTAATGGACATGAGTGAGAAGCTGTGGCAGGTTTACAACAGACTCGACCCAGTGTCCCTGGATAATCTACTCACAGAGGTAACACTAAGCTTCTTTTTTTCATCAGTATCTTCATGTCCAGAAATCCATTGTGGTTATTAAGAATGATCAATAATTAATTAATCAAAGGAAATCATGAAAGTTAAAAGTTACAGTATCTAAAAATGTCCACATTTTTAAAGGCTAGCTGATTAATCAACTGGTCAGTTGAAGTATAATACATTTATTTTGATAATAAACTGTTTTAGTCAGTCATAAGTGACTTCTGGCTGATCAATAGTTATATTTTAGTATGTGAAGTTGTGAACATGACCACTCAGTATGATATGTACACTAACCTTGGTGGTGTTTGTTGTATTTTAGGACTTGATTAACTTTGAGAAGCAGTGGAGTGGCTTTTTCTCCAGCATGGATCTTGAGAGCCATCTGTCCATCTTAGAGCTATCTGAAGCACAGGCAGGAGAGGTACGTTTATTGCCATCTATTCCTACAAAAAAATAGGTGGAGTGACTGGAAAGCGATCAAGTCGATGTCTGCTTGAATGACTACTTGTGCATTCGTTGTAAATGTTATGTAGTTTACAACAAATGCAAAGAGTATTTTCAAATGGCATTGTTCAATGACTGGTCTTAGTAGTCAGCTCAATGTACTTGTGTCTGCATAAAGTATAATATGGGTCACCGGCGTTCTCATGTGACTATCATGTGACAAGAGCGATTATATTTAAAGACGGCATCTCTGTGCATATTAATTAAGTATGAAGAAGAGCATCTGCTAAAAAGGTCACTGCTTGAAACTACTAGAAGATGTGCTAATAAATTGCACTTAAGGAGCTACAGTGTGCTGACCTTTTTACATTTTTCATTGCATAAAGTGTATTCTCATCAATCCACAGGCATTCCGTACTTATTACTCTCATGGACTGATCTCAAGCAACATCACAGATAAAAGGTATCCTTCTTATTAAACCATGTTTAAATACTGAAATAATGTTCATCTGTAGTCTTGTGATTTGTAGAATGAAAAACTACTATAGCTTAATCAAATGTTTCTTTATTTCAGTACAAGTCAGCAGCCCTTTGTGTTGTTTGGGAAGCATTCATCTTTAGAGGATTTGGAGAGTTATTCGTTCAACTTTCCCTCAGAGAGTCATCAGGTCCGCAACACAGGACCTCTGGGTTCTGCAGCCAGACAAATGGTGAGGAGCCTGAAATGGAAAACAGCATGATGTAGCAAACACTGCAAACTTGCATTACGATAGGATCCCTCTTAATGGCTTGGCACCTGCCAAAGTGGTTAGTATAGTAGAAGACCTGCCACTGTGAAAACTCTCCAGCATGTCAAATGGCATTGATGTAGTTTTTCCATTATGTGTATTTAATGTTTTATAAATTGCTGAAGTAGTTGAAGAGGAAAACTGTTCTGTAGCACCACCTGGTGAAGTCATTTTGTACAACTAGTTTCAGAGCTGTGTTGACAAATCATCTTTTCAGGAAACATGTGATTACTGCTCCTGTGTCTCCTGTAAATATGAGATTTAGCTCATTTTGCACCATTTTGTCTGTGTCATTTGTGAAGTGGGAACATGCTAACATGATTATATTGTTCAAAATAAACCCTTTTCTTTTTTGTCCATTAGGTCCTGCAGTGTGTGGCTCCCAAAGGACCTCTAGCCTGCTCTCGGACCTATTTCTTCGGGACCACCCACACTCCGTACCTTGGTGAGGTTTTACTGTATGACTTTGCTTATTTAATATTGATCAACTTGTAAAATTATTATTGTTTTAGGATGTATATTTGACATTATTGTCCTTAGCATCACATTTCAGAGGTTTTCCTGCTGCAGAGCATAGTTTATTAACTCAGGGGTTAAAGCAGTACTAACTAACCCTCTGTCAGAATTGCTAGTGTGAAATGTTGCTGTGCGTGGAGTTAAATGCAGGGTCCAGAACGGGCTTGGCTCACCTGGGGTTAAGTGTAATATGAGAAGCCCTTATTTGTATTGTTAGTATATAATTTGTTTACACTCATCCACAGGAAATCAAAACACAGAGCAAAAGAAAACAGAAGTCTTGTAAGTGATTTCATTTTGGGTCTTATAATTATTATGTTTTTCCCTGTAAGCAATGGTTTGGCCATTTGTTAAATTATGTAGAATGTCTGAATGAAATTTTTTTTTTTCAGAGTTTTGTCACAGATTTATTCAGCGGCTGTTCAAGCAGTCCTGTCAGGAATCAAATGTTACTCCTGTACCTCCAGCGCTACCAAGGTAAGAAGAAAAAAGAGCACCTATTTTAACATTTACTGTATCTTTCAGCATGTTTCTCATTAAGACATGTTTATTATTGCAGGCTAAGGATGTAGCAGAGAACACCTTTCTATTGGCTTTGGACTCAATGCATTTGAGCCAGTACCGCAGTTCTCTCAGGTACACATTGATTTTGATTTTCAGCCAAGCATGAAATGTAACCTGTTGTTTGAATGGCTTTGATTTTTTGGTTTTCTCTCCTCAGGTCCAAATGTGAATTCGGCATTCAAGCAGTGAATATGCAAGGAAGGTTGGTGTTGACTAGCACTTATTGGTCATTTTACAAGCATTTGTATTTTCTAACACAGCTCCTTGAAAATGTCATTGTGTTATCTGAAAAATACATAGTAAACCGATGCTTTCTTAAAAACCTTTTTATGAATATGTGATTGCCTGTTTTACTTTTGTTTTCAGGATCATTCCTCTGACTGATGAAGACAGCCGTTACGTAGTAAAAACAGTAAGTTAGAGAAGCATGTTCTATTTTGGACAGTTCCCTCTGAAAAGCATTTTTTTCTCATCTTGACTAATTCTACTTCTGATCTAAGGCCTCCATGACTGTCCATGACATCCCAAACCTGCAGTGGGGCGGGGGCGACCTGGGCTCTGTGGTCTTCTCTGAGTCCTTCTTGGAGTCCAGCATCAACATTCTACAGAAAGGTACAATATTGATCAGATTAAGTCTAATTAGGATGGATTGCTGATTGATTCCTCAAAGGAAGCTTGATTTCACATAATAAGCAGGACAAATCAGGTCACTGTTAACACAAAGAGGCAAAACAACAGCACTAGTCTGAAAATAGCTTATTTCCTGCTCTGAGGATCAAATTCGTGATTCATCTTCCCTGTTTGTCATTCTTTGGCTTTGTTGTTTGGGCTTCATTTTAAACAAGACTCTCCTGCAGATGGCACTGTGTCCTCAGACAGCTGCTACACCATCCTGACTACAATTGTGCCTCGATACGCCTGCTGGCTGGTATGTGTGGGGCTGAAAATCTATTTCATATGAATGTGATAAACACAATGTTAAGATACAGACTGAGTTACTTAGTCTAGATTATTTTTACAGTTTAAGTTTTCCAAATCACACATTTTCAGTCTTCTATCCAGAAAACATGTTGCTTCATCCTTAGTTTAAGGAATACACAATTCTATTTTTTCCAACATTGTTTGTTTGTTGTCTAAAGTCTGATGGTCATGTTGTTTTTAGATGGAATCTGATGTCAAGCAATCTGAGCAAGCCCAACATCTTGCTAAGGTAAGTTCAGAAGCTTCCTGTATCCACTGCAGTGTATGAATACATGTTTATGTATGTATGAGCATGTGACCTCATCACTTACAGTATGTGTCTTAAACAGAAAGAGGAAGGCACTTGTTTGGGAACTGCTCTGACTGTAGCAGACGCTGCGTATGTGTTCTCCAGCAGCCAGCTCTCCACACCCGAAGAAGGTGACACTCTCCATTAATATTAATATTTCTGCCATGTAGTTGACATTCATCTACAGTAACTTACCATGCTGCTCTATAATCTTTCATTCTTACATTTAGCCTGAATTAAGTTGTCAAAGTCAACTTTACACCACTCTGTAAAATTAAGTCTATTGTATTGATTCTCAGTATTTCATTTCTGTTTAAATGTGAATATTTTTTCCACATACTGTATTGTGGCCAGTGTCATACCTTATGTGACAAAGAGTTGTGATTCTGAACAAGTTTTTAATATTTCTTCAAATGTTAATCTTAGGAAAAATCATTTTCTTCTCCGAGGGACTCCTATTTATCCATTCTCAATATGGAAGCATTACCCTGTCCAAGGATCACATCAGCACCATCAAGTTCTATGATCCGGTAATATTTACAGTTATGACACACATATGATCACATATATACTTTTCTACACAATGTCTGCGTTGTTGTTACATACTGTAGTACATCAATGATTCATAAGACAGTTCTTTACTTGCTTTTCTATAAGATGCATCTATAAGATGCAGTTGAATTCCTGGTTCCTACTTGTGTATGATTTCTGTGTCCTCTCATTACCAGGACTCCGGTGCTGTGGCATCTCTGCTTGTGGAGTATAAGAGCAGCCTGCTTCCCCACCTTCCATTTCCTCTCCACAGCGCTGACCATTGTCTGGTCTTTGCTCTTCCGCCCAGGTCTAAGAGCCACAGGGCCTTCTATTCCAAGGTAAGACCTGTAGCCAGTGACCTCTAACAATGCATAGGATTCAGTCTCACATCATGCCTGTGTAACAATAATCTAAGGAATTCTTTACAGCAGTGGTAAATATAGTTATTACAGCAGCATTAATTAATACATTTTCAAAAAATACATGTTGTCAAGTATTTAACTCCCACTAGGAGTGATTTTTCTTCTTCATTTCATGCTCATTAAAGACAGCTCCAGTTGTATGAACCTTCTCTCTCTTGGTTTCAGGTGTTGTCAGTGTGGCAGAACTCTGAATCTGGACTCACTCTTCAATTGGTGGACCAAAAGCACCTGACCTGGAACCAGAAAAACATGTAAGATAACTTTATGCCGTTTACAATTTAAGATTAATTGTCTCTATGCTAGATTTAATTGCACAATCTTTGGAGTATGGAAAGGTAGATTTTTTTTGTCCTTGAAATATCACACTTTTAGAAAATGTTAATGATCTAATTTGATCCAATAACATCAATTAAAAACAAATCAAACCAACTATGCAGAAGTTTTTGATTAATTTGGATATGATACTGTTTGCTAACATAGTTTATGACTCTGTTAAATAATCTTTTAACAACTGTATTGACTTTTGTTTCTCAGGCACACCAGACTGCAGAAGCTGCATGACAGTCAGGAGCCACCAGTGGCCAAACGCAGAGGCAGCCTGAAGACTTCGTACTCCCAGCTGCCAGAGCAGGACATGTTAGTACACACTACTCAAGTCTCTCAGTAGAGCACTTCACAGTTGGACCAAACAAGTAATAAAACCTGATGCTAGGTATTGCTTCATCATCAGTATGGCTTCCCAAAATAGCATTTTAAGCCTGTGTTTCTTGATACACTCTATTCATCACTGGAGACCAGCCACATCTACCAAAGGTCTTTTCTGCTGAGAGAAAGTATAATAAGATAATGAAACTTCATTATCTGGCCCAAAATTAACAGTGCACACATTTTCTTACATGCAAGGATAACTCAGCCTCTTTGTCTTCCCAAATCTGTCCTACATCTGTCACCTGGAATAATTAGACATCCAACTGTTTTAAAGGAACAGTGTGTAGCATTTCGGTGCAGAAATGGAATATAATATTGATAACTATGTTTCCATTAGTTGTATAATCACCTGAAACTAAGAATCATTGTGTTTTTGTTAGTTTAGGATAGGAAAGGATTGAGCGGAGGGGTACTCAGTTGGTTGCAATCTGCAGCCGCACCACTAGATGGCGCCAAATATTGCACACTGTACCTTTATGCATTTGCACCCAAAATAAACATACCGCACAGTACTTATAAACAATTTTGCATTATCAGGCTCAATTCTAAGCGCTAAGCGAAGGAAATCGGAAGTCTAAGCTGTATATTGTAGCACTCATTTTTGTCCATTGCCTTACTTATACATGATGGGTTCCAAAATACTTGTTTTATCTAGTCGTGCCAGTCAGTTGTGACCTCATTTCTGCTTACTGATTGTTGTATTGTGGTCTGTGCCAGGTTTCTTCAGCACTTTGCCTTGAGTAGCATCGGTCAGGAGCCCATTCTGTATGACCACCTGGGGGTGCTCTTCCCCTCTGCAGAACTGAGGAATCCAGTCAACAGTCAGGGAGACAAGGTGAGCATATTGAAAAATCATCTCTGGTTCCTTCAAAGAAACCTTCCTCCTCTGTCAAATCTGATGAGGTCTTTTTTATGTGTGAAAAGGTTGTTGTTACCATCATCACTGGATTACCAGGAAGCCATAAGAAGAGACTCTGCAACTTCCTGGTCCAGTTGAACAAGGAACATGGAAGGTGAGAAAGATTTCACATTTCTTTGGTTTGCTTTTTTTTTTGTTACATTTTTAGCGGTGTTATTATTTCTAATCTTAAGAATAACAACACAAACAAAAACATTGTTTCAAAATTTCCATTTCATCCATAGGTGGGTGGTGTACAAGCCTGACAGCTTCTCAGCCTCTCACCTGCAGCAGTATTTGTCCAGCTTCCTTGAGAGCCAGAGAGGTCATGGAGGCAAACCCCGTCTGTTGGTGCTCTCACCTGGGTAAGAAAACCCGCCGATCAGCTTGATACAGCTTGGAACTGAGAAATCAAGACTCCAGTAGATCCAGTAGAGCAGAGCCGAGCTAAATGGGAGCATTTCATTCCAAGTTATCTGACATTCATCATTCAATGTCTTGAATACTAACAATTTCATCCCACTACATAAAACAGATCTTAGCATCTGTGCCTCATGAGTATTTAGAGCAGGTTGGGGTATTTAAACCGAACAAGAACAGACAGTATTTGAAGAAATTAGAAAAAGACGGAATTAATTTACTGTTCTTTGTCTCTGTGGGATGGCTTATTAATTTGTAAATGTTTCTACTTGGGCAGATACACAGATGTTCTGGATGTGGTCCAGGCTGTGCTGTTCCACCCTGACCCAGTTGTCCAAGCGTGTTTCACCATCGGCGCTGTCGCTGCCTGTGTGGACCCCCTCGCCTCCTGCGTGGAGCACAGGTGAATATTCTTTCTGCAGTAAATTCGGTCTCAACTCTGCTGCTGTTAAAGGGAAAGAAAACTAAACAAGCTTTGACTACCATAGAGAAATGTATATCAGATGAAATCATGTCCACTGACATCAAGCTACTCCTGCTTCTGAGTGGAGTTGATTTGCCATTTAACAAAACCGCACAATGTCTAACTGAAGTACACAACATTCCTGACTGCTTGGATTACCAAAACGGACTGGAAAATGGCGTGATGGATGACAGTAAGATCAAACAAAGACGCCAGTGTACTGTTCAAGGTGGCTTTTCACACTGCATGTACAGCCCTGTGCTAAGAGTTGACCCTGGGCTAACTTAACCCCTTTTCACACGAACATTAACCCTTAAGCCCAGGGCTATACGGTTCACAGTGCACTTCTGCTAGCCCTCTTTCACACTGGCAACTTTTAGCCCCGGGTTTGGTCGATTTTCAGGGGATAACCCCACATATTCGGTGCTAACCCTGCTCCGGAGCAGGGCCAGCAAGCCCTGGGCTAAAGTCGTGGTTAGCCTCTTTGGAATGTTCCAGGATTGTGCCAGTGTGAAAGCTTTCTTAGCCCCAGACTAACAGCTCCCTTAGCCTGGAGCTAAGCGCAGTGTGAAAGCCTAGTCAACGTGTCTCACATTGTACATGCAGAAGAAAAGGTTCAGAACTTGTTTTGTTAGCGTTAAAATCAAATATTTTGAACTTCAGCATAAGATAATATGACCTAATTGATAAAAGATGAGTAATTGAATTATATTCTCAAACTCAACACTTCAGTAAATGTCACAATCCTGCAGCTGCTTCACAGTAAATGCCCTCAAGCGGCACCTCCTTCTTTGTGCCAATGTTTTTATCAGTTTCCCAAAGACTGGAAGGCTTTTATTAGGAAGCAGCTGTATGTGTTACATTTATATTAACAGCAGCCTTAAGAATACGTCACCAAAAATCTATCCAATGATTAGCAAACATGCACCACTTGTAGACTTGGAACGTGACTCAGAAAAGTGTGTAGCTTGCTCCTTCACAGAGGACGGCAGTTGCAGTCAAACAGGATTCACAGTAAAGGATTGACGATGGATTTGGTGACCCAGTTTCACAACAAAAAACCATCAAATCACTCCTGCAGCTCAATCCGCTATTCTGCCATCTGTCCGTATGCTTAGCATTCGCCAAAAACATACATTTTCCAACAAAAATCCTTCCATTTGTTCCTAGCACGGTTAGTTAGTTGCTTATATTTTTGGTGTGCGGCCACTGTACGCAAATGTAGCTGCATGCAGCGAGCAAGAAATGTGTATTTTAGTCATATTTTGGCCTATTTTGCAAAGTTAAAGAGGCTAAATAAGCTTAAACACACCAGTGACAGAAGCTGAGATTCAAGTTGAGGGTTTCACTCAGTTATGTTCCCAAGTAACATGTGGACAGACAGACAGACCAGATGATGACAGACAGCGCCGGATGTTGATAAATTGTTGAAGCACTAGAGGTTTCCAGGACGAGGTTACATGACACTTTTAGCTATTGAAAGTCAAGGCTGCCTCCCTTTTGCAGAGAGGATCAGTCCTACATTTAATCTCACTCTCCTTTTGTTACAGGCTTTAGATGTAGCTTTACAGAGCTTCTCACTGTCGAAGATTGACTGAGCTGCTCCACACAATATGACATACCACTCCGGGTAATAGGCTGTTTTCCACTGCACCGCCGAGCTGCGTTGGCCAGTGATACTTACATACAGATGAAGTCAGTCTAGTTTTTACAACATGCTCGGAAAACTACTGCTGCCTTTCTTCACCTGAAATTTAAATGAAAAGCCAGTAGGTGTTGCCCTGGTAACTAGTTGAAGTATAATACTTTGGTTCTGTACAGCAACATTCCTAAATACTAGAGCATATATGCAGGATAGAAGTTCTACCTGGATCTCTCACAGTCCTTTAGATCAGGTGATTGTCTAGTGAGCTGAGCTTTAATAATAAATCTTAAAACTCTGACAAGCCCCACTTGGCTCAGCAGTGGAAAAATGTGTTATAAGAGGTTTAGTTAGCAATGTGGTTAGCACTGACTTTTCCATGTGAGGCATCTTCATCAAGCTGCCCCCCCCCCCCCAATCACTGTTTGTTGCCATAGATTGTGTGGAGATCTGTGGACCCACTATGGCGCTAATTGGGTGTGGTTAGCCCAGCTTAGGCCTGACCTGCCTGTCAACTCCCTCAGCATAGCCCTCTAATCCCCCCAGGTCCACATGTGCGACCAACACCCCCCCCCCTCCTCGGCGAAGCTCATCAGTCAGTCATGATCCATTCTTTGTGATGAATGTAGACAGTTCATTACATCAGGACAGGAAAGATAAATGCCTTTCAAATTGCTGATCCCCCCAGCCTGCAGAGCCGCAGGGGAGGGCCTGTGGTGGCCGGAGGGGGACTTGGCTCAGAGTCACAGTTATTCAGAAAGTGCTGTATAACACGGATCGATTTGAAAACTCAGGATAAATTATGTTAGGATTAAATGAGATTACAGAAAGCTTTTACATTGGTCGGTTGCCAGTCACAGTCATGATGTCATCCTATGAAAAATGCCTCACGATTGATAACCGGACTGCGAGCCAAGTAAAGAGCCATAACATGGAATTAGTCTGTTTATTGCTGCACAACTTAGGTAAGCATCCATTAGTCTTAAGTAGACTTATTGTTAGTGATGATATTGTGGAACGATATCAAATAAAGAGGACTTTTAATTAAATACATGAAAATACAGTTCTGAGGCCATGTTCACATTATGCTCAATTCCCATTCCCCCCCATTCCCCAATCTTTCAGCCTAGACTGTTCACATTCTTGTTTAAAGTGACCCACATCTGACATCAGTGTGAACGGATCTCTGGCCTGAAACGCCTCACATGCAACCAATAACGCCACACACTTGTGTTGGAACAACAAAAAATGTTTGCGAGACAGGTATTTGGGAATAGCGGTGCAAGCGTTCATCCCCCAAATGATTTGTGGCGGAGGTCGGATGACAATTTGTTATTATTATGTTGAGGATGAGGGTGAGAAGACGAAGGAACGAAAAAGCCATAGCTATAGATATTTTAGCAGCTCTTGCTGGTAGTTCTGTGGAGAGAGAGGTGTGGGTGCGG
Source organism: Sebastiscus albofasciatus (assembly GCA_916701655.1). Classification (NCBI taxonomy): domain Eukaryota; kingdom Metazoa; phylum Chordata; class Actinopteri; order Perciformes; family Sebastidae; genus Sebastiscus; species Sebastiscus albofasciatus. The sequence continues at coordinate 75,480 of CAKAOI010047317.1, forward strand.
GAGAGGATGTGGAGGGTTTCAAAGGAGGAACAGTTCCTCCAAAACTTTAGAATGTCCAGAGCTACCTTTCAAAGTTTCTGTCGACGCCTCATGACAAGGCTGTCACGGCAGGACTTGTTCCTCTTCTTTTGAAGTTTCAAAGGACCACTCAGATACTGTATGGTGAGTGATCTGTACCTGCGCAGCCAAGTACTGATGTGTAAAAACACATATCAATTCCGACATGACCGCTCTCACAGCGGTCACATGGACAGTGATGGGATATGTGTCAGATTTAGGACCAGATACAGTATGAAAGTGGCCCAGATCTGATAAGAAAAAATATATTCAACAAAATCTATCCACAATGTAACAGTGACCATCTCACCCTTTACTGAAGTATACTGTAGATTTAACTGAACTTAAAGTTAAACTAAACTTCTGTCCCTTGTCTCTCACTGCAGGTTTGCATTTCCTAAGCTGTTGGAGCAGTGCAGCCAAGGTAAGTCCTGTCTTTTTTCCCAACAAAATACATTGAGGATAAACTTCTTTCATGGAATACCGAGGAAACATCTTCATTGATATTGATTAATTTCAGAAGTGTAATGCTCTTTTGGAAGCCGTACAGCGTAGCCATTCATAACATCTGCCATGCTGCCAGGTTGTACACTATAACCATCAAAGAAATGGATGATTTCTGTCAAACTAAGTCAGAGGAGAAGTTGTACATGTGTGACAAAAATAATACTCTCACATCACAGTAGAGTAGGGATGCACCAATACAGATACCTGATTGGATACCAGGCCGAAACTGACTCAAATAGCTGCATCGGATATCAGTGACAATGTGGCCGATATATTCATTTCATTTCTATGTTTATATACTATATACATTATAGGCTGACATTTTAACTCCTGTTTAATTTTTAACCAATCTGTTGCTGCATTAAAAAGATTTACAGTTGAACTGCAATTCCTAATAATTTTTTACCAAGTTGCCAGTGCATGATTCATTATTTAATTAATAAATACAAATTCAGTAAATTGATATTATTTATGTATTTATTTGTTACATTTTGTTTTCCAAAGTTAAGAAAGCAATGTTTAAGTCAAGCCTGATGTTGTCTTAGACATAAAAGAATGATCCCAGTCACGTCCACACAGTGAGGCATACAGCTTATTAATGAAACACTGGCATCGGATCGGTACTTTGCATCGGCCAACACCCAAAGCCCAGGTATCGGTATCGGGACTGAAAAAGTTGGATCGGTGCATCCCTATAGTAGAGTCAAGTAGCAAATCCAACACAAACACCCAGTGAAGAAGTAATATATTAATATGTGCAACAGTGCTTTATTGTTAGTTTTTTTTTTCTTGTGAAATGTGTTGCATATTTGATTGCTTAAAAATGCTAAATTGTAACTTATTGTTAACATGTTATGCAAATATGGAGGTCTATGGAGCATTGACGATCTTAGTACACCTTGAAATGAATTAACATTTGGAGGTTGTGTTTATCATATTGATCTCACAGTGATGGTGGTTAAAACATCACCCAGCACACAGTTATTCTCCACCACTATTGTTCTTAAAGGTTTTAGATAAAGTCTAACTGAGATCTTGTGATATAAAAACCTAAAGGACCAACCAAGGATGGGTTCAGGACCCTTTGCTCCAACCATCACTTCACGTTTGAGAGCACACGGTTCACATCCCATCTTGTATTCTGAAGTGACGTATTGAAGATTTTATTTGGGGTTACCATGCCATCTTTTTTGGCTGGAACCAGAAAAAAATCCCAATTTGGCAGCAGGGAGAAAGCCTGGCTGTCACAGAATTATTTATCACGCCTTTTATATCTTACCAATTGTTTTGAAGGAATCAAAATGTCAATTTCCCTAAAAAATACAGCCTGCAAGCACAACACAGCAGCAGCAATGCCAATAAATCAAACCTAGTGTGAAATATTTCTGCAGTGGCTACACAGATGTGACTTTGTATTTTCAGGAAAGTGAGCCAGTTTTCTCCCTGAATTCATATTCCCCTTTTTTGCGCCTCGTCGTATGTCAGGTATTGTGAGTACAGTGGTGTTCACCGGGCTGACAGCAGAGCAGAAGCACCCTCTCATGCAGCATGTTCAGCAGTTGGTACGCTCTGCCAACCCCACCGCAGCCTTCATACTGGCAGAGAGAGGAGCTGTCACCAGGTAGGCGCCCACAGAATTGTGATCAATGCTGCAAACAGTCATTTAACTGCTTTTATCTGTGCTTAAAATATTCACTCTGGGCTACATTTTATTCCATTTTTTGAGTCTCTGTTGGGTCAGAGCACTGCTCAGTTAGAACAGTAATGTATCATGAACATTTCTCAATGCATTCTGTACTTAAAGAATGTGACATTTTAGTAATTAAAAGCCCATTATGGATAAAGGACAAGTAGTTATGTGTTGTTTTTTCACGTCATATTTGACAAGTCAAGTGTTATGTATTCATTCTGTATTGTTTTTTTATCAATTAGGAATGAAGATGTGAATCTGATATTTTCTGAAAGCAGCTTCAATGAGCCACAGATGCTGAGAGCACGTTACGTCCTCTACCCTGGATGGTAAGACCCTCACCCTATGTTCTACTCTACTGCATGTGACCCCCCTTGTATCCCCCCCATGTGTCCACACTCAACCTTTTGGCCGCTGAGCGACAGATCGGCGTTGATTCCTGCCTCAGCATTCCTCGGTCCTCCTGCCTCGCCTCCCTCCCTGCAGTTTAATTGCCACTCGGCTGCAGCGGTGGGGGCATCGGCCGCTGATTGCTGTAAAGCCCCTCAGGGCATCTTGTGTTCTATCACCAGCTGCCTCCTGGCAGCACAGTAACAAGCAGTTGGCCATGCAGTTGCCATGTACACAGAGGGGGTCTCCTTCCCTTTGGACCAGGTCCATTCAGCCTTCATGCCTCAGTTGTCAGCCTAATATGAACCTCTGCTAAATCCTCCCCTCAGATCATAACACTGCCAGAGTGTGGCCCCTTTTGATTTACCCGTCTTCCAGCTGTATTTTGTGTGTATGAGAGTGTGTTTTAAGGTGCTTCTTACACATTCAACCAAGACAAGAATCTTTTTTTTCACCTGCTGATGAGAGTATCTACATTTACAGATTTCTCATCCACTTCCACATTCACAAACACTGGCCTCTTTCCTGTGGGCAGCTGGTAGAGTAAACAACTTTCCAGCCAAAGACAAAATGTAGCACAAACATTTGGCTTGCTCTCTAGACTTAACTTTCTCACCATTTGTGTAATGTGCAATGTGTTCCGTGTTTCAGGTGCAAAGGGCGCTTCTTCTCTGGTTCTGGGTCTCTGGTCCTCACCCAGCAGCGCGTGGCTTTCAGCCGGCCCCTGGAGAGGCCTCTATTTGTCACCCGCTGTAAAGGTGAGACGGAAAGGAATTCTCCCCCCTTTTTTTTGACTCTTAACATGTGACTGAGGTTCCAGATATGAGCTGGCAGCATTTGATGACGATTACATAAGCTGCCTTTTCCCTCCAAATATGGAGACAACTGAGGTCTCAACAGTAATTGTCTGCTGTTGCTGTGAATCAATCTGTATTCCCAAACACTTATGACATCTTACTGCCAATTTTGCTGATCATTTAAATGATCAGGAAACTGATCATTGAAATGAATATTGTTCATTTATTTCACAGTACTAACTGCTAAACCTCTCATCATTTCTCTTTAGCATTCAAGTCATCACTAAGGCCAAGCCCCTTCCGAGGAAATGTGTACAATGTTTGGGGAAAAGTCAGATTTTCTGGTAGGAATAACATACTTTCATTTTATTTTTGTCTTTAAAAAAGTACATTGCCACTTTTGCTAACGTTTGAAACTTACAGATCAGATTTTTTAATTCCAGAGAACTTCCTTTTGTTAAGCATTACTAAACAAATGTGACTTATTTCCTTGGTAAATATTTGACCTGCGTTTGCATTTCCCAGTTTTTGGGAATTATTAGAGAAAAGGTTGCCCTCAAGGCGGCCAAGAAGCTCCTGACGGTAGGAATACTGCTCGGTTGTTGCTCTGGTGTCTGGTGTTTAGAATTCAGCTCATAGTCCACTGGTTTGGTTTCCTCCACGTAGTTTTTTCACTCTTTTTTTCCATTTGAAGACCTGTGTAGAGTTGTTGCATGAGGAGAGAGTGCAGGTGCCTGTGAGGAGATGACGTGCAGAGAATGTGCAGATATTTGTAGAGAGCTGGGAAGATGCAGTAGTATGGAACGAATGTGGAGACTGAACTGAACCATCCTTATCCTAATACTCACATTCCCTTGGTGTCAAGTGTGTATCTCAGTCACTGTCTGTAGGGTAGTAAATCATTTACATCACTTTATATTTAGTTATTGTACTTTATTTTATTTTTTGTATTTAGCTGTTGCATATACATATTTTACATTGAGTTAGGACATATTTGACATGTTTGATCTTGTTTTCTTTTACCACACACGTGAGTTCTGTGAGCCATTTTGGGAACAGAGAGGCTGTATAGATGTTAAAGCATTAACACCCCACCAACAGCATGCTGTAACCATATGAAGCTGCTGTAGCAGGTGTTACACAAGGTGCGAACTGTATGTGCGACTCTGATGTGAGCTCCTTCATCTCTGGAACCTCCAGACTCAGACCGACTGATGGAGGTGAGCTACAACACAGCGAGCGGCAGCCTGAGCGTTGTCCCGGACCAGAGCACTGACCCTCTGACCCCGGGCCCCAAAGAGACCAGCACGCCCTGCTTCCTGGTCTTTGATGGTGTTGGCCTCACTGAGGATGGCCTGAAGGACTGGCTCAGACTGTGTGCCAAGCAGGTAGACATTTAAATAGCCTGAGACTCATGTAGAGATCTTTTATTATCATGGATTAAATACTGTATATGTAAAGAAATTAAGGCTGTTGTTTCTGTTTGGTGTTTACAGAGGCAGACAAAGAAGCCCAAGATGACAAAAAATTCCCTTTCACCACAACAAATCAAGAGCATACATGTGAGTGTGTTTATGTTTAGAATGATTTACAGTATAATATATTGTTATATCCACCAGTGGTGTTATTTTGTGTGGACAGAAGGGCATTAAAGCTAATCTATGGAACTTTGTCGACTAGGAGCAATGTTTTTATGAGCTCACACCTGCTTGTTGTGTACCTATATTGAATTACTAGCATGCACGCAATGACAGGCACTTCCCTGCTGCTGGTTTCATGCTTGGTGGCTGTAAGGCATTCAGCAGTGTGCCAGCAAAAGATGAAGAAGAACATTTCTAGTTGATGTAAACCTGGATGTTAATAATGCAGCTTTCAAAATATTCCATCAAACCTTGCTTTGCAAACATGTGGAATGAAATGCAACACATTTGTTAGACCCTGGAGATACATGGATACACAGTATGCTTTGTGACACAACAATGGATGTAAACATATCTGTGTTTGTTTACAAGGAAAATTCCACAGGCTACCTTTAAGTTTATTGTCAATAACTGCCACGGCAAGAGCGAAAAGAGTATGAAAGCTTTGATGTTGGATACAAGCCTCACTAGACATGCTCTTTGTGTGTTTGTTATTTTTGGAGATTTTCCTTATCGTCTAAGAGAGCTCGGGCTGGGTCGGCCTGTTATTGATGTGGGTGTTTTCGGTCAATAACTTTAGGCCTTTTCACATAGCTCTACGAACCTCCCTTTTTATTTTGTCCGTACCGCAAGAACCAGGAACAATCGTAGTTCTTAGGACACCGTTTTGACTTGTTTAGCTCCCAGAGTAGGTAATCTCCCAGCACAAGAGGAACTGTGAGTGACACAGATCTATGGTGCAGACATAAGTGTACATTGATTGGTTAAACACTTGAGCCAATTCAGCAACCGCCATTTTTAATAACCAAGTTAGCCATGTAAACAACAGACAGCTCAAAACATAAACAACAGCTCGTAACAAAAAAAAGGAAGAAAACACGGACAAATGAACCGTCAGTGAATTCCAGGCTTTACTGAGCATATATGCGACGAGGGAAATACAACATGATTTTGACTCATCAAAGCGTTACTACAACAACCGTCGCCCAGCTTACACCACTTCAGTGTTCCCATTGGCGGTGTGAATGCAAAGAGAAAAGAAGCCCTTGAATGTATGTAGTCCTCGGGGGTGCTCCCCAGTGGGCCATTCCTCTCAGGGAGTCCTCAGAAACACCTTTTGACTGAACTTGATATTCTATGTTTTTGTTTAGACGACCAGGCACCTGGACCCCCTACCACAAGGCTTCTTCTACAACGGCTATCAATATGTGGACATCTTTGGAGAAAAAATTGACTTCCATCCTTGTATCCTTTTCACAGTGTTTACTGTCTATTGTAGAACCTCAGCTACATCTAATTTGTCACTCAGGCTTGGAGTACTGGTGATTTGTCATATTTCAAAGGCTAGGAAAAAAAAAGAAATGGTACACTTAAGTCAGCTGTTTAACAAAAACATACCTGGTATGCATACAGCTTGGATGTATAATAAGACCTGGATACGATGCCGCTGCTCAGCCTTGCTTCCAATTTTATCCAGTGGCCACTCGGGTATTGCAGTGAAAAATCCCCCTGGAATTTCCCCATAGACCACCTTTGTAAAAGAGACGTCTGTATAACTGTTGACAGGACACCTCGAACTGCAAACAAGGGCAATTATGACTCTTTCTATTAGGACTTTTTGATCCATACAGATTTTACATTTGTACAACTTGTAAAACGTCGGGAGAAACACTACTGCACGTATTCAGTGGGCTGCATACCCGGAAGTAAACCTGGAGGCTAAATAACTTCTTTGCCGTATGCACCAGGCGAGCAAATCTCATTGGAATGAACCTTGCATCTTGGGGTTCGGTATCCAGTTCTTATTATACATCCATTGCATGGCAGTTGATGTGAGTCAGTTTAGGTAATAAAAATCAAGCTCTGTGTCTGATAAGTCTTAGAAAATTTGTATAAATGTGTATACTTTTTGCCCTAAAGAGAGCAGCGATCATGAATAATTGTGCAGCTCTGCTTGCATCTACATTTACTGTTGTTTTTAGTGATTGTGCTGCTGTTTCCCTTACATCGCTGTTACCGCAGACATGGAGGAGTTTATCAAAGAGTACCTCTCCGAGGCCAACAAAGAGGTCGAGCTATTCAACCGTCAGCTGGAGCTGCAGGGGCAGCCCGACCTGTTTGATCCGTGATAGAATCTGTCTGTATGTCCGCTGCCTCCATCTGTCTTATTTAACTCTAAGGGAACCACAGTGGGGAGGGACAGGGAGGGCACAGGGCTTATGTACCGAACACTCCACTAGAATGGTCAATGTGTGCTCGCACCACATGCATCTGCAGACGCTGCTGCTAGAAGTCCGTCCATTATCTACGTACTATGTCACTTTGTTTCCTAATTTGGTGGCATGAACCGGTTGAGTGCAGACGAGCTTTTAAACAATGACATCACCCATCAAAACCAGTTATGGCATGGCTGTTTGCCTTACTCCCCACTGCAACACCACCAACTGTACACTTAGCACTGTGGCGAGTCAGTCAGGCATCATATTAATCAAATGAAAGTGAGAAATTGATGTGGTCCCTTGTGGTAATTCAAATTAAGACACATTTGTCTAGAGAGGAGAGTTGTTCACAGACGAATCTGAAACATAACGCAACACAAGACTCCATCTTTAAACCGATGCGATTACGCCACTAAGCCTGCGAGCTATGAGACTTTCACAATCGAAGGGAATTTCCGACCGCACACTCCTACCGCTTGTGCGTTTCTGTTTATCACAGTTGGCAAATTAATGCCTCTATTTCTGGACAGGCATGGATAGCCGTGTGATTCTGGTGGGCTCCCTGGTGGGGTTTCTCAAGAATCGCTCCTCCTCTGTTGTCACCCAATCCGTGGCCCACCTGTTATCTTGTCTGCGTGCCACGCTGCAGCAGAGGGAGCGTTTGGCCATAGAGCTGTAAACATTGGACAGGCTGCTGGCTGCAGACAACTGATGAATGATGCCATTAATCACATAGCTAAACGCCATCCCAGTGCTTTATTTTAAGACTCCTAAAGTAAATCTAATGAAAGTGCAATAAAGCAGACTTCAGTCCTTGCAGGAAAGTGTCGTATTTATAAAACAGACTGAGGCCGTCAAGAAACACCTTGACACCCAACAGAAATTTCTCATTCTGTTTTTTTCTAATGCTGCTAGTTAACAGTGAGAAACCAGGTAGACATAAAGTTAAGCTAAGCCTCACTGCAGCCAGGTGTGGATCACGCATTTCATCATTTTAGTCAAAATGTTCATTTGTTAAAACATTCCCACGTTTTGTTTTGGGTCACTGCTTTTGGGTAGGACAAGGGGAAATAAGGTGGGAAAACCTAGGTTTGGTTGGGTTTGGGTAAATATGAGTAGAGCCTTTAGTGAAAGGTATAAGGCTTTGTATCAGCGGTGTGATGTCGCAGAGAATCAGACTTCACGCCCTGTTTAAATGAGTAGTTACGCTACTGTTTGCTCTGCGTTCGTGTGTCACACTAATGTTCTATGCATGTCTTCCTCTTATCAGGGTTCCTACACTAGCTGTCAGTAACTTCTGTGGAAAACCTGCGTTGTTGTAATTTGTGCAGCTGCATATTTGGGTCCTATGAGACCCACTTAAATTATTAATTGTGATATCTAACCAAACAAGCATTTCAAAGTGGAATTTAGAAGTTGAAAATGTGTAGGAACCCTGCTACAATCTGTGGAGATTTGATGGCTTTCACTCACTATGGGGTCAGCAGTGTAACATGCAGACTAATTAACAATCTTTGGGTCAAGTGGCGCCAAGTTTGTCTTGTTGTGAATTGATACGGAACATTTAAGTGCACATAGAAGTGTGCACATACTGCTGCTACTACAATGGTACTATATATTGCATTTGTACCAAAAGAAATGGCCTGTATTCACTAATGAGTAGATTCGTCTGAGATGTCAGATAAGAGAGGAAGGGTGTTTTTGCTAAGAGAATATAATCTAATTCCTTAGCAGAGGGGGGGAAATGCTCGCTATTAGGTTCTTATCCGAGGTATTTTTAGATCAGTGGTGACCTTAGTGTATTTTGGGTTGCCACTCATAACGCTGGCTGTCATGTTTTTACATGTCTGTCTGTCAGCGCTGTCAACAGCCAGTAAAAAGAATCAGTAATTTAGTTTTCAGCTGGCAGACAAAAGAAAGAGTGATAACATCATTAGTGAGTTATTTCCCCTCCAGATGACCCGTGAGAATCTGTGCAGATTCAAATAATCCTGAATCTGAACTCAGCCCGACACTGCTGGCCCCATCCGTCCTCTCAGTACTTTGATCTGAACAAGCCATACCACCTTATGCTAGATGTGCCACTGTCTTTTTAGAAGAATAATAGAATAGCACATAGCAATGAAGTATGCCTCTAACATGTATTTACCCTGGCATGTTCCAGCCAGCAAAAGAGGGGTTTCACATGGAGAGGAGGAGCTCACCCCAAGTTACTCCATTCCATTAACTCCTCTCTTACACTCCTTCTCTCTTACTCTATAAAAGAAGTGCAATTGTACCCTGTGTTTTTTATATATTGTACTTACAGTACCCTCAAATAGCTCTTTAAGGACAAAGCCGAGGAAACAAATGAGCTGCTAAATTCCCAGTCTCTAACAGCTTGTGTTCTGTGGTCTGCTGCTTTGAGTGCTTGTAGCTCACATAACACCGTAAAGGGTCTCAACAACAAGCGAAGGGTTTTGTTGCAAAACGAGATGAAAAAAAAAAGCTTTACCTCTGCTTACAAATAACAACGTAAAGCAAACAGATTACTGTGCTTCTTAAAAAAAAAATGGAGCTCAATAATATGGAACATAAATCCTTTGCTGACAAATAACTGTTGTTTAAGCTGGATCCTCCTGTTTAACGTTTCAGGGATGCACTCTCAAAGCAGTCGGTTTTAGGAAGAGTTGCTGTCATTCTGTAGTTACGTAATACTGCAGAGAGTTACCTTGATTGACAGTGAAATAGTTGTGAGAAGCTGATGTATGGGAGACTGAAGGTTCCACAACTTTGAAACCTGCTCCACATGTCAAAGAGCAGAAAGAAAGTGAAACTATAATTGGCCAAGAGATCAAAAAAAGGTAGTCCTTGAAGAGCTGAGGGTTATGTAAGATGTTTGTGATATTTAAATCAAATGTACCACTAACGCATATACACGACTACGAGTACGTCTACACTATTTTGCATGTGTTGAGATGTCATGTGAGTATGATGCCGCATATATTCTAGACAGAATTGCCTTTCACCAAACTGGTACAACAAAGAGAAAATAATCACATTTATTTTACTGCGAAGAATTTGAATTACCTCGAAAACGACAAATAGTATTTTTGTAAGACTGTGAATTGAGCATTCTAGATGCAAGCAAAATGTCTCCTCGCACAAGCTACAAAAAAAAGCAAAAGCAGATGCAATTTTTTTTTGTAGAAACAAAAAAAAAAAAAAGTGGAAGAGAATCTGATCGGTTGTGAGATGTCAGGTTTCTCTGATCCAGCAGTGCCTTGGCTACGGCTAAGAAAAGCAGAGATTAAAGCTGCGTTCAGAGCTCCATCCCTCTTCCCTGTCACAGGGGGGAGGCGGCGTTGTCAGGCGAGGATCCGTCCTTCAACAGTGTTGGTGAAAGGAATCCATAGAGTCGTTCTTTAAAAGCAATGTGTTTTTACTAAAGTCAGAGGGTAAAGTAGGCGAGGTCACACAGGGGGAGGCCGCCGGAGGGCTCGGGGAGATTCAGGTGTTCAGGTAAACTAACCAAAAAGATGTTGGAATACGGGCTGGGTACCACAGCGAGTACAGTTTGGATGCTTAAAGGAACAGTGTGTTGCATTTAGGGGGATCTATTGGCAGAAATGGAATATCATATTAATGTTTTCTTCAGAAACATTAGAATGAGACGTTTATATCTACATAGGGATCGGGTACTCTTCACGGATCCGGCCGCCATGTTTCTACAGTAGCCCAGAACGGACAAACCAAACACTGTTTTGTGCCGGAGTAGATGTCGTTAATCACTTCTGTTGCCACCGCTCTCTCTCTCGCTCGCTTCACCACTCACTTCCCTCGTACACACACACTCTACGCAATGGCTCTGCTCCAAATGACCTACACTACTCTTACAACAACTGGCTCTAGAGAGGGCCATTCGCGTTTTTGTGTCGGCCACCATAGTTGTCCTACACGCTTGGCACACGGGAGAAGCTTCAGTTGGTTGCAATCTGCCACCCACTGCTAGATACCGCCAGATCCTACACACTGTTCCTTTAATGCTAAGCAGCATTTTTGTCAATGTTCCTTTTAAAATCAATAACAATATCTAAAAGTAATGGGAAATAAAACTGTTTTTGGTCATGCCCAGCCCTAGTTGGTATACAAAACCTTGACGTTTTGTATCAGAGTACGGACAAAACAAAAAGAGGATTGAGTTTGTTGGGTGACCCCTACTTATTGCACATGGGGGGCCCAAAGAGCACTCCACAAGCCTCTCAGTGTGACCGCTACGCAGCTCTCTGGCAAACTGAGCACCCTGGTGTCTTCATCCTGTACGTGGAGGCTAGCCATTTTTGTAGCTGAAGTTATAGGACAAAAACAAAGTTTGGTGTTTAATTGGTTTTATATAAAGGGGGCAAATGTGGCGTTTCTCGTGCTGCAATGTGACGACGCAGCGTGAGAGGGGGTTTTGTTCTTTTCTAGTTTTGAAGATTGGCTCCAGTGTTCAAAAGGGCCAACTGTGTGGAATTTATGCACTTCTTGAAGAAGTGGATGTTTTTAAGGTGTTTTTGTGCTTATTGGAAATGGATTTTTAACCGTCCAAATATTTCTCAGGCCTCAGGGGACTGTTGATACTAATTGTTTGGGCTGTTCTGTCCCATCGAGGTTAAAAGGGAATCACAGGCTCTTCACCCCCACAGTCGCTCACAGACGGCGAGAGGAATTTGCTCAGGTGTTACTTATTATTTCCATACCTGAGATTGCATACTTGCCCTATAAAACCCGAGTGTTACAGAAGAAGATGGGGGTGAAATTGTGGTTAATATCTTCTGTCTGTAACCGGCCAGCCGCGCAGTCGTGTACAAAAAAAGGATGTTGTTATTCGTGTCAAGTAACTGTGACGATTCAAGTTGGGAGGTGTTTGATGTCGTGATGGCAGAATTAGATCTGGGAAAAAAAAGAAAAGCAAAGGGCTCATTTCTTGTCCCCTATCTACAGGCCGTCCAAAGTAAAAGGACAAAAACTTCAGAAAGTGCCAAACTGACTTCCACATTTTGTTTTGAGGGTGTTCACAGAAAGTGAGCAAAACTGAATTGCATTTGCACAAAAACTACTGTAACTTCTGTTTTTTTCCTGTGACTGATGCTTTTATAATCTAACTGTTGTTTTTATTGCACCACGTAATCCATTAAATATTTATATGGTTGATATGTTTGTTGTTGTATCACTTAATGCAACACTCAAATGTCTTCCTTTCTATTGCTGTACTCTGATTGTGTGTTTTGCTCTCAGATGTCAGCAGCCACACACCCAGCCAGTTCAGCATAGTAGTGGATTTGTCACTTGGTGAGACAACATGGACTCACTCTGTGCATCCGAGCCCCGTATCATCACCAGCTGAGGCCGGGAGCTCTCTGTTACCGGGAGGTAGACTAAACAGAAACTGTCTGTGGAGAGAGTGTGTGTAAAAGAAGAAAGAAATAAATGGCAGCTGAAATAGTGCTGAGAGAATGTGAGGAATCTTGCACACACAGTTTTAGCCCTCCATTTCCTCATGCTGTGTGCGTGTGTGTTGAAAAGAAAGGAAGATGTGTGTGTGTCCTTGTATTGTTGCCAGGCAGATACAGTCCTCCACATGGCTCACCTCTGACATCAGCGTTTCCTCGCCTCTCTCCTGCCACCACCGCCGTGCCGCCAGTTTCTCCCCAGCGACTCAAGGCAAGATCCCCCCCCGCCCAGCTACACTTGACACACTTAAAAACACACTCTTACCATATCGCTTCCACCATTAACCGCCCTTTTTTCTCCTCCCCGCCCCCCTCTATTGTATTTTTACTGAGGCAGTGAGCCGAGGCTATTTGTGGGCTATTATGACAGCCGCATGTAAACACTCATCACTCTCACTGGCGTCTGCCAAATCCTGCCGAGTGGGCCCAGGTCACTGCAACAACAGTGCACTGTACAGTGCTGCATTTGTTCACTTTTATTAAGTGGCATTGTGGGGTTTTTTTCTTTTAAACTGAAGCTAATAAGTCAATATGTTGTATGTTTTGGTGGGATGGAAAGGAAGGTGTCACCAACATAATCTGTCTTCTGGGTTTCACTGTTTCCAGCTGCATGGGACGAGTTGTTAACCATGACATACACTCAGTTGCCAGTGTATTATGTACACTTTGCTGAAACCAATGCAGTCTAATACAACAATCCTGCAGTAAATCGTCCCTTCACAAAGGTCATCATGTTCAGTTTTTGAGAGCCGTTGATTTAAATTTTGGAGGCTACAGTTTGTGATGCAGTTGAATTTTATTGTCTTATACTGACAGGTGTTTCTATTATTTTGTCCATCCCATTTACATCAGTGAGGGTAGGCTAAATAACAGAAACACTTCTCTGTATAATAGTATATGGTTCAGCAGCACTGCAAACTTCAAATTATAACCTTCATAAAGGCACAATTTATTGCAAAATGGTTGTATTAGACTGTGTTGGTTTTGGCTATAGGTGTACCTAACAAACTGGCAACCACAGGTGGAGGGTAAGGGAGGTGCGGGAGAACCAGGACTGAGTGGGGGTAGACTGTCAGACACTGCTGCAGTAAAATGAGACATTTTCTAAAGGGACTCTGGTGCTCGGAAACACTACCGCTTCTGTCCACAGGGACCGCCAAAGTCAACACAAACTGAATGTTCCTCGAAGTAGATTTAAAGGGATAGTGTGGTTTAGTTTTGAAGTGGGGTTATATGAGGTACTTCTTCATAGTCGGTGTATTACCTACAGTAGATGGCGGTCGGCGTGCCCCCAGTTTGGAGAAACAGACAGGAGTACAAGCACGGGAGCAAAGCAAAACATATTTTAGCCACCTAAAAGAAACGCTCACCTAAAAAAAATCAATATTTGTATAAATGTACGCTATATTTAGAATATTTTCACAGCTGTATCTTGCCGTTAGACAGACCTTTCTAACGGGGGAACTGAACTGAAAGTGAAACTCATCTATGCACTCTTCAAAGCCAGAAGACTTTGTTGATAAAAACAGTATAGATACGTTTCAGTTCAGTTCCCTGTTGGAAAATATGCTAAATATAGCGTACACTTAAACAGATATTGATTCAAACTGAGGCAGTGCTGACCGTCATCTACTGTAGGTAATACACTGATGGATTATTACCTCATACCACCCCACTTCAAAGCACCCGAATTATCCCTTTAAGTTTAGGCGCCTTAACCCTTAGGCTACCAGGATTAGCAACAATTTAGAGTTATATGATCATGAACTAAAACAAATGCTTAAAGATCACTAAAATTGCAATGTTATGAAAGAAAAAAAGAGTCCTCCAGATCTAGATGTTGTTTTCACAGTATATTTTTATTGCACACTTTTTGACAACCATCATTTCATAATGCAGGTTTACTTCTTAAAACATCATAATAATAATGCACTCTTGATGAGTATGACATCACGGCTGAGCACCACAGCTGAGCACCATTGTTAAATTCTGCACTGAATACTACCTGGATCAAATAATAGCTATCAAAAAAAAATCCCAAACAATTGCAAACAGGCAAGTTTGGTATTGCATTCACTTCATTGCTACAAAGTTTGCACATTCACAGGACCATATTTCAAATTTCATACACCTTGTTATGACTCTGTGTGTTCTGTTGATGCAGTTAAACCTGAAAGATTATTGCTCACAGTTTGAATATTGATATTTTCTACACCAGTGTGATTTGCATTAGTCCATTTCAATAGCTTCATTAGGCAGTTATCAGCTATGTTCAGATCCATCTGGTCTCCACCAGCCTGTTTCACACTCCTCCCTCCGACTGCTTGATGTCAAAGGTCATCAGAACAGCCATGTCGCTGGACTCTCCCGAGGTGGCGGCGGCCAGTTTCAGTTGCTGGAGACCGTTTCCACTGAAAACCTCCCCCTCCCAGACTCTGCTCTTGTTCAGTTTCAGATCAGTCCGCGTCTCTCCCATCATGCTCACCCTCTGGGCCCCGGGGACCCTCACCCTGAAGCGGACCCACGAGAGGGGCTCCAGCAGGCCTACACGAGGCTCAAAGAGCACGCAGCCTTTCCTCCAGGCGGAGTAGACGCTGGGGAACGGAGGCCCCTGCTGATCGCAGCTGTTCCTCAGAACAAAGTCACACATGGGGTTGAAGTCTCCACCGGGGGTGATCTTAGCGTACAGGCCCAGCCGATACACCCCAGCATCAGGCAGGCTGACGCTCACCGTCACCTTGCTGTCTGTGTACGTGCAGAAGAGCTGGCGTGACAGCGGGATGGCTGCCGGTTTGCTCTCTTCTCTGCTGAGCACAGTGTGGAGCTCGAGGTCCCGCTGGTTGTGGAAGGTGATGTTACACTTGCCCTGCTGGGTGCTCACCAGCGCCGTCGTGTGGCTGAATTTGGACAGCCCCGCCTCCGATGTGCGGGTGCCCGGCCCGCACACCGAGCCCAGGTTAGGAGGGTAGAGCTGATCCGGATCGATCACCTTCCCTTTGCAGTGCAACAGGAAGTTAGCAGCGTTCTGGAACTTGACGTCTGTTTTCTCGTAGTCTCGCACAAACACCGACAGCCGGTAGAAGCCACGCAAAGGGCACAGGACGTGGCAGGTCAGGACATCCGGTTGGATCTGAGTAGCCAGGCAGCGTTTGGCTACAGCAGCTTCCAGCCCAGGGTGGACCAGTTCACATAGCGCCATCAGAGGCCGGGACGTCTTCAACGCCAACTCAAAGACACCTTCTTCCACCTCGGCAGCCTTGCTGCCCTGACTGCTGCCCTGGCTGCTGCCTGTGATGCCCAGAGACGCTGCAGCAGGCTGCAGGCCCCAAGACAAGAAGGGGTTCTCTGGGATCTCCTCCATGGCCCTGGGGATCGGACACTCGACCGTGAAGGAGCAGACCCAAATCAGAGGCGTGGTGGCGGTTTCAGGCCTGGCGAACACCTTCACGTCATACACGCCGCTCGTGGGCGGCAGGAGCTGCAGCTTCATGCTCCGATGGGAAACCGTCAGGAGGCCAAAGGAGGAGTTGTTGGACTCTTTCTGCTCCGGAGCTCCACAATGGAGAAGGTCCTGGTGCTGTGTGATCTCATAGGTAAAGGTTGCTGGCCTGGAGAAGCTGAGGGACACGTTCGCCTCTCCGTCAACTGAGAAGGAAATCAGAAGTGGAAAATAAGATTGTTGGTTGGCAAAATTCAAATGGAATTGGCTGAATTCATTTCAAAGAAACAAATACTTGCTCATTCTTGGACAAAAACAAATGCATATAACGTCATATTTTGAGTGCATCAAATTGTGTAAAAACGGGAGGATTGATACAGAAGTGAGGACGGACCTGTGACGATGTGACACTGGTGAGGCTGAATCAGCCGGAGCCCCATGGTGAAGAAGGCTGACGTCTTGAAGACCCTCCTCTCAAACTCCTCCAGGGGGATGGGCGTGTCCAGGAGCTGCCATTTCTCCTCGTCGGGGAAGTGCGAATCTATGAACTCCTCTGGGTCCGTGAGGAAATAGAAATCATCGAACCTTGGAGGCAACAGATGGAGACAGCAGACTGGTTTGAGACTCAACTCGCTGTTGGTTTCGTTTAAATGATAACGAGCAAAAGAGCAAACCCAAACTTGTCACGGATGCAGTGTTGTGGTGCTTTTATGGAATCGCTTGCAGTAAAAAACAAAAGGATGCTAATCATTCTTCCATTTTCCAACCTTTTGACGAAGCTTTCATGTTCCATATCCACCCGTCCTGCTCCCCAACAGGCGTCCAATAGGAACCACTGTCCCCCCAGAAGCACAGAGTTCCACAGGTGATCAGATTTCACATTCTGGAGGCTCTGGCCCTGGAGGTACCCGATGCCCTTACTGTGGCCCGGCACTTCTTGGCACTCGATGCCCACCTCTCTGTAAACACAAACCAAACAAACTGCATTTTGTTTTTTTTATATCTCGTGTCCTTAAAGTCAAGTTCAAGGTTAGCCTACTGTTTGTGCTGTATAGGTCTTGAATACAATCACACACTGCAGATTAGTCATACTGGAGACGTCTATGTTGAACCAGAAGGGACCAAGGATGCAGAACGCAGAACAATACTGAGTGACTGGAGAGAAGAATGGGAACAGAATGAGCACTTTTGAGTTTAGGTGACTAAACTCAGAAAAATGTACTGCAATATGGAATCCTATTGTGAAGTATGTTTTTCTCTGTACACAGCAAGTATTGTGTTTTCATCCTTTCAACATGTCTCTTGAAAAAAATGATGAAAATCTCAGTGAGGCATAAAAACACACAGACCTTTTTTTCAGAAGCATTCTGTTTTTTCCCATTTGTTTTCAGCCTTAGTGAGCCACATGAAAGTATACGTGATTTCTAGTAATAAAGATGAAACGTTAGTCTTAGACATTGAGGAGTGTCTAATATATTTAAGGTGAGACACTACAGGTAAAAACATTGTTTTTCATGCACTGATCAGTTTTGAGATTTTGGGCTATTATGCTTCCATAACATGTCTTCTTTCAGACTAGTAGAACGAAAACATCCAAAATACACATTCAGATGTTTATTTTACTACTTTGTCTATTTGCGTCTGTAGATTTCTCCTAAATTCACCAACAGTTATAATTAGATAATGCCTCATATTTAAATAAAAAGCTGGGGAAGTTTCATGATTGTATCTATTAGTTCAATCTTTTTACCCTACTGACCTGTAGTGTCTTGCAAAATGTATGGAATTTTACAATCCATATCTTAAAAGGCCAGTTTTTTCTCAGACTCTGAGCCAGAAATCATCTCTTCAGCAGCACTTACATCCACCAAACCTTCCAGTTTCATTCCTATCTATATTCTGAAGGTTTTACAGAGGGGTCTGTTCATATATCATTCATAGCCTGTTTTATAGGACATTTTATTCCAAAAAATGTGGCAAAAATTTATATTTTTTTATGGCTGCCAGTATTTTCAGATAAAAACATATCTAAAATCCCCTCTGTAAAAACCTTTGTAATATGTCAACAAAAAGAAACGATCATTTTGAACCTGACTTTATCCAATGTCCACATGTCTGTTCTGATTATGCAAATTAGCACATATTTAATAAGATAATGCCTCATTTACATGTTTAAATATCAAATTTCAGAAAACTTGTAATACAAAAAATAATAGTCTTAATGTAAGTAACCAACTGGGGAAGTTTCATGGTGCTATCTATTAGTTAAACGTGTATCTTATTCACCTGTAGCGTCTCCCCTTAAAGATTGTGTTGTGTTTACCTGCACATCTCTGTACAGAGGCTGGCGTAGCCGCAGCACACACCGCGACCGGCCGCTATCACCTCCTCCGGGGAGCTCAGCTTCTGTGAGCGGCCGAGGTACCCGCTCACATCATACTCTATGAAAACAACACACTCTTAAACACAGATAGATGACCTATCCTAAAACTGTGTCTGTGAAATGTGGTGTATTACAGAACACTGGGATTTATAGTTCAGTGAAATACCCACCGATGTTGTGGCACAACCAGACCCAGATGGCACGAAGCCTCTCCAGCTCATTCCTGGCTCCTTGTGTGATGCTCTGTGCTATCGTCTTCACATCATACACACACTTTTCCTTCAGCTGCAACACAAAACATATCCACTGTTAGATAAAATATGTTTTTATAGGTAATTAGTCCTGTAAGTTATACACTGGCATCCAAAGAGTGTCTATGTTTTCAGCATCCATTGCCACAGTTTGTTTTCCATCATCATATTTTCCAGCATCTTTCAGTGTATTGATCAAACCGGGTTACTCATCCATGCTCAAGGATGCGAGTGCTGCCTGAGAGCTGTGAGCATTTGTTATGTTTTTTTTTATTGCAGTAGATGAGTAGATGTTATCATTCCTCAATGCTTTTTCCTGCAGAGCTCAGGAGCACAAAGACCCGTCTCTGTTGTGGCTTTGTTTGTGGTGTTCTTAGTTAGCTTCGGTTCGGTTTTATCCTGCTGCAAATGTCCTCTAATTTAAGTTTGGACGAGTTCGAGTATAGATCATCATTTTGTTGTAGCTGAACAGGTGAAGCATGGACTGAGTTTAAAGATTCTGTTTTTACCAATAAGAAATAAATGGCATGTAGATTCTGCACTTTGCCCGGCAACAGTAAAAATGTCAGCACTTCCTATGTTATGTTATGCTACACCAGGATGTGTCAGTGTGGTCACCTCTGCTCCCGCCCGGATGACATGCGAGTCAACCCTGTGGAAGGTCTCCGAGTTGGTGAAGAGGTCCTTTCGACGCCTCCTCTTCCCTCCCGCCGCCGGGCACGCTGACACCCTCTGTCCCAGGTGTGCTTTGGGCTTCAGGTGCCTGTGTTCCTCCGCCTCCTTCCTCACCGCGCTCTTCTTCACCACCGTGATGGTCCTGGCTGCGCTCTCTGACGACAGCTGCCTCTTTGCCACGGGACGCTGATCTTCACTTTCAACAGTCAGCTTCTCAAACACGCTCTTCCTGGAGCTCATCACAGCATTCTGGGAAGCTTCAGCAGCTGCCGTGTCTCCCCTGGCGGGAGGAGGCTTTGGACTCTCCTGGGCCTGGTTCTCATTGCGTACCAGAGCTCCTATGACAGCAACGGGGCTCGCTTCGCTTAGGATTCGGTGCTCCTGGAGGTCATGAAGCTCCAGGGCCCTCACCTGTATGCATCCCTTCTGGGTCACCTCATCTTGCTGAGAAAGGCGTGCAGCACAGGAGAAGGGGAAGGAGAACTTCTGAATTGCAACCTTAGCTGACATTATGCCGGAAGCATGGCGTCCTAACCAAAGAGAAGGTAGATGCTATTAAAAAACAACAACAAAGAAGCCATTTTTCTTTGAGCTATTTTTAGCTGATGCTCTTAATCCTGTGTGCAGGTAGTGGGAAAGATCCACAGCGCTGTTACACAATCTGCACCGGCTGAAGCAGAAAGTATATTCCATACAGTACGTTCTGCGTAAGACAGTGATGAATTGGCAATTATATCATGTCTATTCATGACCAGAAATGAACGCAAAGGTTGGAATCATTAGTCACTGTCACGGCTAACGGCGCAAAGAAAGTCAAAGCCCTCGCCAGATTAGCATGACCTTATAACTTCCTGTATGTGACCAACCTGCAGATTGATGGCCGTATTCAAACACGCCTTAAAAAGCGAGCGACATGTGTGAACATATTGTGACTGTAATCTGTTGAAAAATGACTTATTCTTTTTGAAGGGAGAGCACAGGTTGGCACGGTGGAGGCACTGGCTGTCCTTCCAACCAGATGACCCGGGCTGGACCCCCGTGTTGGCAAGTATCTGCCCAGCTCAAGTGTCCTTCAGCAGCCCACTAAGTCCTATCAGCTCTGCGGGTGCTATGCCGCGGCTGACCCTGACCTATGACCTTCCTGGAGTGCGACCAAAGAGAAGGTCCCAACGGATATCATAAGGTATCACCACTCAATCTGGAGTAAATCCAGTCCCAAAATAAAATCATGATAGTACGTATCTCCCCCAAAAAACATGCAGCATTTTAGTATCACTGATCTTCAATGTTCATGATAACTCTTCAAAATGCAGATTTATGTTAGATTAACACTCATAATAAAAGTAAAGGTGGGTAAACACCAGTCTAGGTTGGTTTAGCTGTCGCTACATCCCTAAAAGTCACTTACCCTGAGAGGATTTAAAATGCCTGCTGGATGTTTGCTGGAGTGTCGGGCAGAGATGTTTCCACTGTGTGTTCTCAGTGGTCCCCCCGTAGCAGGGGGGAGGTTTATATACTCCCCCAGTGGCCTGCCAGGACAGGCCCCAGAATAACAGGCCTAAAAATACTACAAAGCAGTTAAGACCAGCCAATAGAGTAAGCCCCAACTGAGGAGTGTGACGTCTGTGTGTGTGTGTGTGTGTGTGTGTGTGTGTGTGTGTGTGTCTTACAGATGTATGTTCTGATGTGTGTGTGTGTGTGCTCTGTACATGCATTGGCTAATCAGTGAATACATACTGCATATGCATATCTGAGTGTGAATGTGTGCGTTTGTGTGGCGTTGATGGGCGGGCGGGAAGGTTGGTGCGCGAGCATGTGTTGGGTGCGACGGAGGGTTTCGGATTCAGCGAAGAGTTGGCCGTTCAAAGAAGGGTTTATGAAGGGTCCTGGCATACGATAACGCCCGCATCAAGATTAAACACACACACTCAGTCACCCTTGTTTCTGTCACACACGCACAAATACACAATCAATACTTCGTCTCAGTTGCATTTTGCAAAGCATCTGTCTGAATCAATTCTGATCGCTTTTATTAGATTAGATATGTACAAAGGAGATGTTGTGAAGTTAGTGGTTGCACATTCAAAGAGA
This sequence comes from Sebastiscus albofasciatus, assembly GCA_916701655.1. NCBI lineage: Eukaryota > Metazoa > Chordata > Actinopteri > Perciformes > Sebastidae > Sebastiscus > Sebastiscus albofasciatus. The sequence goes on from CAKAOI010047317.1 coordinate 97,093, forward strand.
ATATAGATAACAAATGAAAGGGAAAACTAAAAAAAGAAACATTTAAACCTGCAATAACTGCAATTTATGAGGCCACTTGGGAGCAGCAGCAACAAGCTTGAACACACCACTGGATATATGATAACATTATAAAGTTGATATGTTGAACTCGTTAGAGAATAGGGGTACAGTGCTCGGTGGAGTACTTTGTAAAAGCTGCTAAATGCTCCACTGTGTTCACCAGCTAGTTGCTAACTTTGTCTATCTGCTGTTTAGTGCTGGGCAGGTGGCGTACAGCTGGTTTATCTGTACTTTTATGGATAAAAACAGCTGCCCGCTGCAGTCGAAAACTACACTATGACACCGATGAGAGTTAAACAAAACAGTACTGATGATAGTCTAAGGCGTAAAATAATGCAGTTAAAATAAATATAAACATAAGTAAATATAATATAGTAATGTAAATGTAAATATGTATAGTATTTCAGATAGGAAAACTGAATGTAAACAGGATGTAGTTTGTATATACATGAAGAGAAGTAATATATGTACACAGAGGTGTTAACAGGAATGTAATGATGAGAAGTACTAAATATCTACACCGATCAGCCATAACATGTCAGACCACTGACAGGTGAAGTGAATAACATTGATTATCTGGTTACAATGGCACCTGGCAGTGGGGGGGATATATTAGAACATTTGAACTTTGATCTTTGTATTGGAAGCAGAAGAAATGGGCCAGCGTAAGGATGTGAGCGATTTTGACAACAAGGGCCAAACTGTGAAGGCTAGACGACTGGGTCAGAGCATCTCCAGAACTGCAGCTGTTGTGGGATGTTCCCGGTCTGCAGTGGTCAGGACCTACCAGAAGTGGTCCAAGGAAGGAAAACCGGGGTCAGACCCAAGGCTCAACGATGCACATGGGGAGTGAAGGCTGGCCGTGTTGTCCGATCCAATAGAAGAGCTGCTGGAGCTAAAATTGCCGAAAACGTTAATGCTGGTTCTGACAGAAAGGAGTCAGAACACACAGTGAAGAGCAGTTTGTTGCGTACGGGGCTGCATAGCCGCAGACCGGTCGGGGTGCCCATGCTGTCCTAATGTTATGGCTGATCGGTGTATATATAGAGGTGTAGACACAAATGTATGTTTAGAGAAGTAATGCATATGTATATACATACACAGAGGTGTCACAGTTTGTAAAACAGTATATAATGTATATAAAGGTAAATGAAGAGTGACAAGTGATGAGCTCAGGAGTTCAGCAGTCTTATGGCCTCCGGGATGAAGCTGGGATGAAGGGACAGTTCTGGGTGATGATTCTCTTTGGGTTCATCAATACAAGTGACTCCTTTTACATTACGCATGTCACACTGTTGTTATTGTAGAAATATATATATTTTTAAATGGAAAAACACTTGGGAGAAGCTGTTCAAAGGGAGATCCTCAGGTGGTTGTGCAATAGAGAAGCAAATGACGAAAATCAGAATTACAAAAAGATTTAACATACAGGAAAGTTGTAACACTTATAAATATTGGAAAACATTTAAATGTAAGATTGGGTAAATTGAGTAAAAGATGGACATGCAGGGGCAGAAACACTGACACAGTCCTAAATATACTTTAACCAAAGCACAGTTGAGTCGATCATCTTCTCTGATCATCACAGGTGATTTGAACTTTTAAGCATACTGTAGATTAATACTGCATAAAGGAAATGAGTCTTTGAAACCAGCTTTTGTCTGATTGAACCACCACAAACCTGCAGAGAGAGAGAAAGAGAACTTGTTGGTCGATCAGCGTTAACACCTCACCCCACAGATCCAGTATTACATAACACCGCCATATGTCGTTGTTGATGTTGACGCGTGGGCACGGTGGAGGGACAGCCACCTCCGCCGGTGGTGGTGGCGGTGGTGGATCCTGATACTGAGCCAGCTGACTGTGAAAGCACGGAGAGTAATAATGCCATCTGGAACAGCTGTCAGCCAAGGAATCTCGCTCTGGCTTATTAGGGGAGAGCAGAGGAGCAGGGGGGGATTCTCTCCAACTCAGAGAGAGGTGAAACACTCGGAGGGGAGATGAGAAGCTCCGATATGAAAAGGAAATCACTGCAGGCTGAAAAGGAGGAATGCTAATCTGCTTCCAGGCATTAGTGAATTTATTATAGTCAGAAAATATGGATTTCAGTCCCGTTCGGGAGCTTTAGATGTCTGGTTTATGCTAAAATTCAGCAACCTTTCACACTATTTAACCACCAGACGAAGATGGCTTCTTAATTTTAGAGCATTTATATCATCTAAGTGAGAAGACTGTGTGTTTCCAGCTCAGTGGTCACTAAATACACATCCAAAACTTTGCTCCTGGGATCAAACATTACAAGACAGTTATCAGATTTTCATTGCACGATCATTGTGGACAAAAGAATCAGATATTATCAAAATATCTATCGAGAATCGGGAATAATGCTATCAATCAAATTCATCTTTGTTTATCGTGCATTTTGGCAAATTAATTGCACTCAAAATAGGAGAGTAAGGAGGTGGAGAGAGAGTCTGTAACCGTAACTGTATGTATAAAATGATTAGAGAGGTGCTGGATTATTTAAACAATAATATCATATATGTATCGTTAACATGATATAAATATTTCATTTTTGAATATCACGGTAATCGTCAATAATGGTATATCGTAACACTCTTAATCGGCAAGTATAAATGCTTTTATACTCATTATTTCAAAACCAATGGCAGTGTCCACTCGTTAAAGTACTTATCTCTGTAATTTAACAGAAACAAAATGTCACTAAAGGTCCTCTTACTGTTTTTTTTTAGAGTTGGCCTTCCTCACCACCGACTCACACTCAAAGACCTGCACGTAGGTCACATGATGACAATGAACTCCATGTCTACTGCACAAACTCCATCGGCAGAGGAAGACAGTGAGTTGTTGTTGAAAGTCCAGCAAAAGCAGGCAAGTGAACCTTCAGTTGTTTTTGTCAAGAATGAACTTTGAACTTCAACCTAAGGATCGCAAGTTGCATTATTGCGGTAAAGAAATTAGTTGCATTAAAGCAAATGTGCATAAATGTGTTATTATCACGTTAACTTTGACAGCCCTAATTTCCTAATTTAGAAGTAAATTTAATAAAAATGCAGTGGAAGAAATGAATGAAATTTGGACTTGAAAGTGGTTAAAGTTCTGGTGCATCATGAGGTGGTCCTAGGTGTGTGCAGCGTAGTCGCTAAATCCACCTTCACCATGTTTGCTTCTGACTGGAGGCACAACAACCTGTTTCCTTGAGATCTAACGGACCAACTGGGTTCATATTCTTCAAACATATCAAAAACATATTTTGGCCTTCGGCTGTTGTGTGATTTCATAAACTAGCAGAGGCACTTTAAGATCTATTCTATAACCAACTTGGAGCTGCTGTAATGTCCTCAGCTGTCTGGCTTCTCGTTATTGTAGCAGCAGCAGCAGCAGTCAAAATGTGTGTCTTCTTTGAGAAGATCAAGAACAAGAGCGCGTTGCACCCCGCTGGAGATGAAGGCACGAATGAGCTTCTCTAAATCTCACGTGGACATGAGACCTCCTGATTCTGGCTATTTTTGGAGGATAAAAAGCTGATTTATAGTCATTACCGCTGTGACAGCGCCGCTGTGTTGATGCAGCAGCTGGAGCTACAATCTTGAGTCCATTAAAACAAGATTTCTGACTTGGACTTTAGTTTTCAGAGCAAATTGTGAGAAAAAAAATGAGAAAGTTGCAGAGTGCAGTACGACTGCTGCCGTATGATCAAAAGGCTGACGCCCACCTACAGATACAAATAAAAGTTTGATCAGATCGAGTCTCTGGGATACAACCTTTGTAAAAGCGTTCTGATAAGGGTGTGCTGCATAAAGCACATCTACCTGGAGGTTCTGGGTATATGAAATAATGAAATTGCCCCTGTGAGTATCCAAACATACCTGACACAGCGGAGAACTCCCAGCACTCAGCTGATAGCAGTTCTCCCCGCCGATCAACAGCTGGTGAATGCAGCTTAAGAACAGCATAATCTGGACAGCTGGGCAGCCTCTGTCATAATGGATGAGTTATACATTGTAATGTTAATGCATTGTTTTACCAATGGTAAACATAGCCTGTGATTATAATACCACAGAAGCTCCAGTACAGTATCGACCTCATACAAATACATGAAGTACTGTATAGTCATTCTGGATTCGTTGGAAATAGTTGTGGAATATATTTCCCATAAAATATCATAAAACTACCTGTCTTAAAGGAACATTATGTAGCATTTCAGGGTATCTATTGGCATAAATGGAATATAATATTAATAAGTATGTTTTCTCTAGTGTATGATCACCTAAAAAAATAAGAATTGCTGTGTTTTCGTTTACTAAGAGCGAGCTGTTAACATCTACATAGGGAGCTGGCTGCCATGTTTCTACAGTAGCCCAGAATGAACAAACCAAACACTGTCTCTAGAGACGGACATTCGCATTTTCACGTCTGTCACCGTAGTTTTCATACACACTTCGCATACAGGAGAAGTTTCAGATGATTGCAATGTGCAACCTAACCACTAGATGCCGCCAAATCCTACACACTGCACCTTAAAGTTAGTAGTTATAGCTGCAGACAGGTATCAGTTGTCCGCACTGTGGATACCAGATGAAAAAGGGGCTGAAAGATCATCCAGGTGGTTGTTCAATATATTTCAGCAATAGACAAGTCAAACAGGATCTTATGTTTAATACCACATTGTTATATATAATGCTTTTACTATAGAGATTATTTAGCTGAATTGGGCTTTTAATTATGTTATGCTGGCTTTTTGGAATAGTTTGCTTTAAGATGAACCTCAAAAGGCTGCATCTGTTAAAGTTTAACCATATAGAGTACAGGTACAGAATATATCCATAAAGAAATACTTTGAATTGTAGATGAAAATCTGTATTAGAAGTTGTATCTCGTTATATATTTTTATTTGGAGTGGTTAATCTAATTGTTCCCAACCGTGGGTCAGGACCTTCACCATAGGTTGCATCTAGACAAATCAACTGGGTCACAAGGTTATAAACAAGATAGGAAAGTACACAGAAAAACTGTTTATCTTTATTTCCCCAGACTTTCCTTTTTTTATTGTAAAATACTAAAAATGTTGCTTCTAAAAATTTTTCAAATAAAATAATGACAATGTGATATGTTTCCTCTTTATTTTAGTTTCCACTTAACGAAATGAAAAAAGGTTTGTTCCCCCCCCCCCCACCATGCTTCTGTTTGCTTCTGTACTGTAGTGGTGTGGAGCTACTTTAGTGTCTTTATTATGCAAAACTTTCCTAACCTATTTCTCCTGACACATTTCTTGTTCATTTCTAGTTTAGGTTTTGGACAGAGTGTACCTTTAGTATATTTTATTGCTGTATAGAGACACAGCAGCAGTAGCTGGTTGCAGGTGTCACTTTTAATGGCCGGTTAAACTCCTGTATATACCAATGGATCCTCTCAGCAGGTAGTAACGGTTGCACGTAGTAACGGTTGCAGGTAGTAACGATTGCAGGTAGTAATGGTTGCAGGTATTAACGATTGCAGGTAGTAACGGTTGCAGGTAGTAACGGTTGCAGGTAGTAACGATTGCAGGTAGTAATGGTTGCAGGTAGTAACGATTGCAGGTAGTAACGGTTGCAGGTAGTAACGGTTGCAGGTAGTAACGATTGCAGGTAGTAATGGTTGCAGGTAGTAACGATTGCAGGTAGTAACGGTTGCAGGTAGTAACGGTTGCAGGTAGTAACGATTGCAGGTAGTAATGGTTGCAGGTAGTAACGATTGCAGGTAGTAACGGTTGCAGGTAGTAACGGTTGCAGGTAGTAACGATTGCAGGTAGTAATGGTTGCAGGTAGTAACGGTTGCAGGTAGGACAGAGCAGGAGGGAGAGGAGGAGAGAAAGAGAGAGGGGAGTGTGGTGCACGAATAGCAGACAAGATGAGTGACAGTCGGAAACGAAGCAGCATGTACAATCAGAATCAGAATCAGAATCGTGTTGATTGCCAGGTGTAAGAGGTATACTCTAGGAATTTGTTTTGGTTTTGTTGGTGCAAGTTAAACAGTATAATAACAAAAGAATAGATAAAAACGTTAGAATAAAATAAGAATAAAAAAATTAAAATTCTACCAATATACAATATACAAAATAAGCTATAAACAAAAATAAACATGATATAAACAGATATTGCTGGTGTGCAAACAATCAGGTAATTATTCCGGTATACAATTACGATAATCAGGAAATTATAGGGTTTAGTATAATTATATTGAATAATATAAGTGATATATGTGAACACTAATCAAATAATACTAATCAAAAATCAAAACTGCGCTAAATTTGACTGAATTATAAAAAGGCAGAAGTGAAGTAAAACGAAGAGCCGTTTGGGAGCCGAAAGAGTCGGCTCTTCTCTTCTTGGTGAGCTGAGCCAAATGATCCGGATCACTAAAAAGAGCCGGAATTCCCATCATCACTAGTTGGTCCTGGCACTCGTCTGGCGCGTGCTGTCAGCTCACCTGATGATGACTGATGATGACTACTTCATGACTCTCTCTTGACTTTCAGGTAAATATAGTTACCGGACAAAACTACCGGCTCTTTAACTCGTTTCAAAGTGAAGAAGAAGAGAAGATCTCCCTTCGTTACCTGGAGACCTGGAGACGGTATGAGGACTGTTAGAGACGATGGAGAGGAGACGGAGGTGTCAATTAATCAATTTACTGGAGGTAAGAGACATCTTTTACTTCTTTAAGTTGTTTATAACGAGTTTTCACACCTGTCACCTGTCCTTACATTCATGTTTTAGCTGTGAAAACTGTATTTTTTTTGTCTGATAAATGTTTTAATATAGTAAACTACTGTACAGCTACTTGTCATGCATGATGGCATGTTACTGTGAGAAAGCTATAGCTGGCTGCAGAGTTAGATAAACTGCATTGTGTGTGTGCGTGAGAGAGAGATGGAGAGATAAAGAGAGATGGAGAGAGAGATTCTCTTTAATTAAATGTGACACACAAACTGCACCAGAGGAGGACCAATTAACTAAGAGAGGACAATTAGCCAGAGTGGAAACAAGACTTAAAGAACAGCCTCCATTATGTAGTTTGACTTGCTCAGCAGTGTTTGTGGCTAATATGTCCCCACTAATACAGTCATTTAGGACTAGTTTTTTTTTTTTGCATTTTAGACTTCTGCAATATGAAGGCAATACATTAAATCCACACGCAGTACCACTCTGAAATCCCCAGGATGTGTTCCCTAATCAAATCAAAAAAGAAAATGCATATATCACAGTTATTGCAGATATGGTAGACATGTTAGGACTCTTTCTTTCCTAATGTGGGACACTGAAAAGTCTGTTCAATGGCCATCTGTTACAAGGCTTAAATCACCTTAAAGGGGACATATTGTGCTCATTTTCAGGTTCATGTTTGTATTTTGTGTTTCTACTAGAACATGTTTACATGCTTTAATATTCAAAAAACACATTATTTTCCTCATACTGTCCGTCTGAATATACCTGTATTTACGCTCTGTCTGAAACGCTCCGTTTTAGCGCATTTTCAACGGAATGGCAACGGAATTGCGTTGCTAGGCAACAGTTTGGGTCCATGTTTACTTCCTGTCAGCTGATGTTATTCGCATACACTGCAACAGGAAATAAACTGGGACACATTTAGAATGTTTATGTGTAAAACCATGTAATGGTCTAAATATTGAAAGTATATAAGTAAATATTGGAAACAAGACTTAAAGAACAGCCTCCATTATGTAGTTTGACTTGCTCAGCGGTGTTTGTGGCTAATATGTCCCAACTGTTACAGTCATTTAGGACTATTTTTTTGCATTTTAGACTTCTGCAATATGAAGGCAATACATTAAATCCACACCCAGCACCACTCTGAAATCCCCAGGATGTGTTCCCTAATCAAATCAAAAAAGAAAATGCATATATCACAGTCATTGCAGATATGGTAGACATGAAAAGTCTGTTCAATGGCCATCTATTACAAGGCTTAAATCGCCTTAAAGGGGACATATCGTGCTCATTTTCAGGTTCATGTTTATATTTTGGGTTTCTACTAGAACATGTTTACATGCTTTAATGTTCAAAAAACATGTTATTTTTTTCTCATACTGTCTGTCTGAATATACCTGTATTCACGCTCTGTCTGAAACGCTCTGATTGATCAATCACAGCGTTCTGCGGTCTGTAATTTCTCTTCAACGGACCGTTGCTATGTATAACAGACCGTTGCTATGGGCGCAGCTCTGATGTCGGACACTGGAGCTTAGATGTCGCATATTAGGGCAACTCACCCTACAATATCTACTGTACTGTCTCAGACCATGACTAAGACGGACAAAAAGTGAAATAAAATGCTCTTATTTTATCAAATAATGTAAAAAAAAATGAACAAGGCAGATTGCAGTTTAGGTGCATTTCACATCGTCTTTGCACACCTTACAGTCGATTCAAATATAGGCCTATCTGTCATTGCATTGACATCTCTGCAGGTTTTCACCCGAGACATGTTCTGATGTGTCAGTAGATGTGTGAGTAATACAGCAGAGCTCGTTATATATGGATAGAGGAGAATATTGAACACACAAGTGGAGTAAACAGTGTCACTGGTGCCAAAAACGCATGTAAACAAGCAGCTTTAAATCCAACAAACAGGGAAATGTGGCATCTTGAAAACTTTCCAATGTTTGCAGCCTCACATTTACTATACATGTTAGGGCCTCTTAGAATATATGAAACAGTAAACCTCATAGATCACCAATATTTTAAGCAAAAAAGACACAAATAAGGTGGCAAAAATACTGTTTTCCCATAAACCAATGACAATTTACCTATCTGAATTGTGGGAAGAAATCCAAGTGCAAACACACAACACAAGAAACAGACCAAAGATGTTGGTACAGATAAGTAGGACGTCTATCTGTATATCTATAAATCTATAAAATACTATACATTAATGTAATCATGTGCAAGTCTTTTGTCCGATACTGCAGTTCCATATGTGCCCGACACACTGACTTTTGACCCATACTATTCTGTGACATCTTATAGCCTAATAGATATAATGTTAAGTAATCTAATAAGCATGCAAGTGCAGAAATCAGTGGAAAAATTATTAATCGATTAAAGGATAGCTTAGGTATTTTTCAACCTGGACCCTATTTTCTAAATAATAATTAATGTGCTGCTAAAGACATGTAAATCCAGAGGACAGATGGTAATTTTGTAATGGGTTATGTATGAATAATTGTGATGTTTTCTTTTGTCTGATGGGTCTTACTTGTCTGTCTGTCTATGGTAACAGTTTGTCTATTGTATGTGTACTTTTTCTCAAACTGAGCTGCCTATGGATGCAAAATGAATTTCAGTGCAAACTGACAATAAAGTTGTATCATATCGTATCGTATAAGAAATAATCAATAGTAATTGCATAATGAAAAAAAATTCATAGAAACCACGTAAAATGTTATTTGATATATGATGAGGTTTTCCTTCATACTGGAGGCTTGCAGTAGCTTGATTTTTTTGTTTTCTTTTACTACTCAATTCCTACATCAAAATGAAATCAAGATGCTTGTAATTGGACCACTTCACAGAAAGACACACTATTAGCCTTTTGAACCTTACTTTGCTTTATCTTGTATTTTTAATTGGTCGTTGCGGAGCTTTAATGCTTTAATGCCCTGAAATCCCTGCAAAGTTCAGAGCCTTGTTTAAATAAAAATCGGTATTCCTGTGACCTTGAAATTCCCCAAACAAGCACTTCTTTCCATATCATCCAGTGTGTTATTGTGTAACTGTCTGCCTTCACCAGGATTACCTCTTTTTTTCTATGCCATTTGGCTGGCGCTTTCATCCTGAGCTCCTGGTGGACTTGAGAGTGCATACATGTTGTTTTGTTCCGCTGGGAGTCGAGCTTCTATCTCTGACGCTGTTAACGCCATGCTCTACATGTTGACCTACTCGAGAGAATACACCATGACCCTGTTAGTACTGTACAGTACACATAAAAAAAATAAAATAAAAAACATGTAGGGGTCAAGCCATATGGGTTGTTAATGGTTGATTACATTTTTAAATGTAATTCACAGTTAGCTGATATTCTGTGTGGGATACAGTACACAACAGTATTTTAAAAAGCTAAATGTAAGGGATGATGCCTGACGAGTTGTCCATTATCAGGAATTAATGGATGACGTGGAGGCCAGAACCGGCCCTTCGCAAAGTCCATTAATTCCTGATTATGGACCAACACAGTCTCACGGCAGTTCGTCAAATAGTAACAAAATGTAATCTATTTGATTCGTGTACATTGACACCAATTTCCTTTTTTTTTCGTGACGCTCAGTACGACTTTCAACAATGTATTTTTCATGCGTTTTCCTTCGAATGTCCAGCAACAGCAGACACACGAGTCAATTGCCGCTCCAGGCTTTTCAAAAATGAAACTACTTTGTTAGGTTTAGGAAAAGATCGACTTGGTTAGACTTAAAGGGACTGTTTGTAACTTTCAGAAATGCTTCTTAACAGCGACACCTGTGGCCGTGAAATCAACGAAAGTCAGCGTCGAGCTCGCGCTTGCTCGCTCTAAATATACCTGAACGAGCATCGGTCAAAACAGTGAGGAGACACACGTCAGCTAAAAGCACAATATCACTCTATATTTCAGCTGCTTGGCAGTAATGTTAGCTGACCAGACGAAGATCTGATCCTAGTGTTGGCTTTTCCTGCCTCAGCGCAGGCTGAAGCAGCGGGGCTCTGCAGCGTGTCTCCCTGCTCTCTCCGCCCGCAGCCGGAGAGAGCAGGGAGACACCGGCACCCGGTAGGTAACAAGACGATAACGTTACTCGCTGAGGAGCTCCGTCACTTCACAAGACACGGGAAACCTCTGTTGGTCTGGAGGAGCTGCAGCAGTTATTTCTGCACAAACGTCCACTGAACATTCACTAGATATTCTCAGAGCCAAACTAACTCTTCTGCAGTGTGGAGCGCATTCACGTCTAGAGGTGGAGCGAGCTGAGGGAGAATGCGTGAGCTGTCTGAGTGAAGACAAGCAGGCAGAAGAGGAGAGGCAGCGGCCACACCTGAACGCGCATATGCGAGCGCGCATGTGTCCTGACCCGCTACATTTATACACTTAAAAAGTTACAAACAGTCCCTTTAAGGAACAAAACTACTTAGGTTTAGGAAAAGATTGCGGTTTGGGTTAAAATAACACCGGAAGTGGCGTAACTTAAGTAAAGAAGTGACAAAGAGACCATAGAAGACAAACCCCTGAGCGACAGTAGTGATGTAATGATTTGTGTGTTTGTCCTGAACCATCTGGTACAGACTGTTCAGTGTGAATGTGTGACGTTCTCTGCTTCAGTACGCCTTACAATCTAAAACTATAAACTATTGAATTATCTGAATACACTCTAATTACAGCAGGATTATGTCTTTGCATGAGCAACATTTATTTCATTAATCAAGAAAATAATCAGCAGATTAATTCATGAAAATAATTGTTAGTTGCATACAATAATTATTCAATCAGACTATTTTTGAATATTTTTGAAGCACTAATTTGGCCCTGTATGATGGTTGAACTTTTAAGCCAGGCAATATTAGAGGCTTGTACAATTTCACTGAGTTACAAAAGAACCTTTTTATGTTTCAAAAATGTTTTCCAAGCTTCACAAAATGTACCTTGGAAAAAAAAAATGTTTATCTTTTCAAAACTTACAGTTGGGTCTTGTTCAGTAGCTGACCCAAGGTCTTGAATATATTCAGTATTCATTTTATTTTGTCCTCATCGATACGAAGCGGAGGTTTTCAAAGTGTGAGGCGGACCTCCTCAGGTGGGCTCCAAACACACTCCAATCACAAAGAATAGCCTAAATTGGTGATTCAGAAACTACTAAATACCTTAGGACAGACCTTTTTAATGTATTTGTTGTAGTCTGAAGTTCGGTCAAACAGCAATATTAGGCTTTCTTGGCTCAGTTATTCAGTGTCTGGGATCAAATAACATAATCATGATCCCATAGGCATCCAGGAATTGAGCAAAATGAAGCACCAAGGGTGATTAAGAGGGCGCACCTATTTCAAAGCTTTGTCTGAGGCGAGGCCCACAGGCTCAGACTTTGAAAACCTGTGATATAAAGCAACAAATATTATATATTATATTATATAAGTCTGATCAAAGTGCATCTTTTTAGTGTTTTTCTGTGTGCCAGGAGCTCACCTCACCTTATCTGCCTCCTCTGCTGCCTGTCTTAAATAGCGATGTCAGTGGTGTGTTCATGGACGCGTGGGAATCTGGTTCACAGTGTTAATTGTTTGTTAAGTGTCATTCATTATTCGCTGTCTGGCGGGACGGCGGTACAATCAAGTAGCTACTGGTGAAGAAGACGTTAATCCATCAGCTCAGACGCAGAGACTCACTTAGCTTCCAGCTCCCTCAGATGCTTTTAGAAGCGCTTTATTTGTCATGTTAAATAGATATATCACCGCGTCTGGGTTAACCTCGTACAGGCTTAATAAGAACTTTACACATATGAGGATGCACGTAATATATCGACAACAGGATCTCAAGTAAAGTCTGAGAAATACAGAGTGCAACAATTGATTTATAAAATGTTTAAAATGTCAAAAATCTGAATGTTCAGTTTTACCGTTTTGTCTTAGTAATAGTCCAGAAATGAAAATGTAGTCAGTTCACAAAGATAATTTGAGAAAGGCAGCCATCGTCACACTGAAGGTGTTGCCAGCAAATACTTGGCGTTTTCACTTGATGAATGACTTCAATAACAAATCACTTTGATAAAAATAATTCATCACTTTTATCTTGCTACAGTAACAGCTACCTTAAGACAACAATACAATGACATTATACATGATGACATTATGTCTGTGAACAGACAGCAGGTATTTTATTAACAGGATGGCTACCCTGAATGACTAAAACCTGTCAAAACATAGTTTAGATGTAAACTAGACATGTAAAACTGTGTCTAAAACATAATAATGGTTTATATTGTAAACTTATTACTGGTTTATTTTGGTTCAAACTTAGCTTTACCCAAAAACATACGTGACTGAAATCAACGTTTAGTGATTGTTGACTCTAAACCCACAGAAACAGACTTGACTGGCTTATAAATTTGTCATTCATTGCCAATGTGTCTGCAAACATTTGCCTGCTTTCACATCCTGCAGCAGCAACAGTCAAGAGTCGTGTTACATGTGATGAATGTTGGTCCAATAGTCACTCTCTATTTAAAGGGACTGTTTGTAACTTTCAGAAATGCGTCTTAACAGCGACACCTGTGGCTGTTAAGTCAATGAAAGTCAGCATCCTCATGCTTGCACTCGCGCTTGTGCTTGCTCTACATCGACATGAACAAGCATCGCTCAAAACAGTGAGGCGACACATTTCAGCTAAATCCACAATATCACTCTATATTTCAGCTTCTTGGCGGTAATGTTAGCTGACCAGACGAAGGTCTCTCCATGAACATGATTTAGATCTGATCCTAGTGTTGGCTTTTCCTGCCTCAGCACAGGCTGATGCAGCGGGGCTCTGCAGCATGTCTCCCTGCTCTCTCCGCCTGCAGCCGGAGAGATCAGGGAGACACCGGCACCCGGTAGGTAACGAGACAACAACGTAACTCGTTGCAGAGTGCCGCCACTTCACAAGACACGGGGAAACCTCTGTTGGTCTGGAGGAGCTGCAGCAGTTATTTCTGCACAAACGTCCACTGTACATTCACTAGATATTCTCAGAGCTAAACTAACTCTTCTGCAGTGTGGAGTGAGCGCGCGTTCACGTCTAGAGGTGGAGCGAGTACGCAAGAACGCGCGCGCTGTCTGAGTGAAGGCGAGCAGGTAGAGGAGCAGGGACGCCGGCAACACACGAGCACGCGTATGTGAGTGTGCATGTGTCTCGACCCGGTACATTTATACACTTAGAAAGTTACAAACAGTCCCTTTAACTGTTTTGGTCTCCACCAACTCCTTTTGGTCTTTAGTTTGCTAGATGGTCCACTTCATTGCAAGGCAAGGTAGCGTACACTCGTTTAGCCTGAACTTGTTTGCTGGAAACAATACCTATGGTCGTTACGTTACTCGGTACAACAAAAAAGTAATCTGAGTACTCTAACCCCGAACACTGATTGCAGTCCTAGACAACGTATCGGTTCGAATGATTTCTTACAAAAAGTTAGTCCTCGTTTTTGGTGTGTTTTCCTCCGAATGTCCAGCAACATGTGTCAACTTCTGCTCCAGTCTTTTCAAAATAGCATAAAACAAAATAACAACAGAAGTGTCGTAACTTAAGTACGTAAATTGCGTGAAAAATAAGTCAACGGGACACGAAAAGCGTCCTCCTGGGCGAAAGTCTAGTGTTTTTTGACCCACCCATCCACCCCGACCTCCTCCCTACGTGGCGTTTTGTCGCTCTTACTTACTACTTCCTGATTCACAGTTACGTGGATTACAGTGCATTACTTTTTCGTAGGTATAGCTATGAACGATGTATGAGAAGAGCCTGCCCTGGGTTATATGTGCTGTATCTCAGACACCTTGGACCTTTAGCCACATTTATCCCACCATGCTCACTGCCTGTAGCAAACATTTGGGATATTATATATAATATTATTAGACATTACTGCTCACATATCTAGTATAACACCGCTGTTTAGAACGGCACACTACAAAATGAATGCATAGATAATCATGATGATAGTATTGGTTTATGATACTGGAACCCTGATAAATCATTTGTGTCCATATTCAGAGCGTGTGTGTGTGTGTGTGTGTGTGTGTGTGTGTGTGTGTGTGTGTGTGTGTGTGTGTGTGTGTGTGTGTGTGTGTGTGTGTGTGTGAGAGAGAGAGAGAGCGAGAGCATGCATTTTGTTTGTGTGTAGTTTCATGACAGACACATTTTGTTATTCTCCTTGGCAAGCGGCACTTGGCCAGCATCTGAAAACGGACAATGCAAAGCAGGAGCCAGTCAGGAGGAGAGGAAATCCCACCCAGTGTTTGTCCACTAACTGTGTCTTTGCCGTCTTCCTGCTTGAAGCACAATACAACAAGGTGCCCTTTTGCAAGTTTATTGCTGCGTTTCTTAATGCGCTTTGTGTAGGTGCACGGAATTTTAAAGCCGTCTG
>CAKAOI010047318.1:0-40475 GCA_916701655.1 Sebastiscus albofasciatus
CACAACTGCCGCTCACTGGATCTGTTCTCTTGTTGGGACCGTTCTCTGTAAACCCTAGAGATGGTTGTGGTGAAAATCCCAGTAGATCAGCAGTTTAATACTCAGACCAGCCCGTCTGGCACCAACAACCATGCCACGTTCAAAGTCACTTAAATCCCCTTTCTTCCCCATTCTGATGCTCGGTTTGAACTTCAGCAAGTCGTCTTCACCACGTCTAGATGACGTAATGCATTGAGTTGCTGCCATGTGATTGGCTGATTAGCTATTTGTGTTAACAAGCAATTGAACAGGTGTGCCTAATAAAGTGGCCGGTGAGTGTATATCGTTATCAAGATATGAAATGATAGAAGATTTTATCCGTATCGCCCAGCCCTAATGCTGATAAAGATTGACCTCATCATCTCACAGCTGATGACGGATGGATTACGCTTTGTCTAAAACAGTCCGTCTGTTTCAGTCTGGACGGACCACGATCCTCCGCCGCTGTGTTTCCAGTCTGCTGAACCCTTTCAGCTGGGAATCCTCCGTGTTCTGTGAGATCAATACGTGTAATCAGTGTTGATAAATGGGAGAACGCTTGCTGCCGTTCCTCAAGGACGTGTTATATTGGAGTCCCAACGACTAGCCTAGCTGCCTTTGCATAGCAAGTTTGGCCTGAACCTCTGATGCTGCATTATCGCTCATGAGATGAAAATGATACCATGTAGCTTCACGGTGTGAGGAGGGGAACGTCATAGAGGAGCGTAATCTTTAGTAGTTTCTTGTTTCCTCACCAACTGCTTGTTGGCGTGCATTTGTTTATCACTTCGGAAATGGAGATGAAAATGTTATTTAGAGAAGGTGTGTGTGTGTGTGTGCGTGTGCGTGTGTGTGTGCGTGTGTATGAATTATAGAGATACCTTATCAAGAAGTTTGGCCGCTGTTCTCTCATTCTCAGGATGAGGCAACGGCAAAGCATTAGTCATGAAATTCAAATAGCTCATAAGGTGGAGGTAAAAGGGAGAGACCATTAAGGCCAGCAGCCCGTCAGCTCTCAGCATCTTATTCATCCTGCAACAAAGGCAGAGCGGAGGAGAGAAAAAAACAGAAGAAGAGAAAGCAACATGAAAGTCTTTTAAGTGGTTCAGCCTGGTGGGTACTTTGGAGTGGACAGGAGGGAGGGAGATGGGGCTGACCATTACAAAACATCATGAATGCTCTCCTCAGGGCAAATGGATGAGTAACACATTATACAGGAAGCATCCGGGGGCTTCATGCTGCATGTTGTTGTTGCTCAGAGGGTCACATGTTGTTTTGTTCCAGCTAGTTTGTGGTCGAGCGTCACGGTGTTCTTGCTTTGATCATCGAGGTCTGACGGGGTGATGGATGAATAAACGGGTGAATCAATTAATGGCTGGTTTGAAGTTTGATGAGCGATTCATCGTCAATTTTTAAAGCAAAATGCTAAAACACTCACTGGTTCTGGTTTCTCTAATGAGAATATTTGATGGTTTTTGTTGTCTTCTAAAGCAGTACATTGAATGCCTTTGTTTTTTTTTTTTACATTTCGGGGATCTATTAGCGGAGATATAATATAATATTCAGAACTGTATTTTCATTAGTGTTTAATCACCTGAAACTAAGAATCATTGAGTGTGTTCCAATCCACGTACCTCCTGAAGTACACTTCGATGTAGTGAACTTTGTGCACTCTGTACTCACTTGAGTAGTGCGTAAATTTCAGCGGGGTAGGGTCGTCTCAAATCGAATACTCTGCGGCGCGCTGACCGGAAATGACGATCGCGACATTTGCCCGCGGCTCGCTACCCGCCAAAATATCTTCTGAAAAAAAATGAAAGCAGAGTGGAAATTATGTTTCCAACGTCGTCGCCTACGATGTGTCCTCCTGTTGGCTGAAAATGCACCGGTATGTTTGCGTACTGTATTGTTTTATTCTGTTATCTACGTGTTTGAATAGTGGTCGTGGCTCCGCCCCTTCCGCTACGTAGCCAAGATGGCGACAGTTGAGTGTGGAAAGTGTCCAGCGTTCCTCACTCAACGATCTGACCGCTTTGAGTACAACATCCGGGTACTTTGAGTGCACTGCATTTTGCCGTACTTCCCAATGTGAACGCACTTATGCACTCAAAGTAGTAAGTGTAAGTACAGAAGTACGCGGATTGGAACACACTGATTGTGTTTCCATTAGCTTAGAATGAATCCGTCATATCTACACAGGGAGCGGGTCCTCTTCACAGCGTCCCCAATGTTGCTCAAACCAAACTCTGGCTCTAGAGAGAGAATTTCACCTTTTTCCGTTACCTGAAGGCCGCCGTAGTTCTCCGACACGCTTGTGAAACTGCGGTAACGTGAGCCGTGAGTTTTTGTTGCACCTAAAGAAGTTAGAAGTTATTATGGTCAGGATGGCCTCTGAATGAGGCCAAAGGCGTTACCACGGTTTAGCAAGTCGATGCAAAAATTCTGAAAACGTGACGGTACTTGTTTTTTTACAGTACAACAGGTACCACCAGGGCTCCAGACTAACGTCTTCCCGTCGTCCCAGGCACAATAGAAAATGTGTTTGGGACTTGGTAAACTCCCTATCGACATGTCCACTGGACGCACCCTATTCTCTCTCTGTTAACGCTACATTGTGAACAACAAATCTGCAAGACGAGAGCTAGTTAACGTTGCTGTTAGCAGCCGGTAAGCAGCATGTTCCTGCAGAGATAACAGTTGAGCTAATGTTAACGGGAGGTGCCATTGAGTTACATTAAGGCTGTCAATCAATTAAAATATTTAATTGAGATTAATCGCATGCTTGTCCATAGTTAATCGTGATTAATCGCTAATTAATCACACATGTCTGATCTGTTAAAAATGAACCATAAAGGGAGATTTGTCAAGTATTTAATCCTCTTCTCAACATGGGAGTGGATGTATATGTATATAACATAACTGTATATAACATAACTTTAACATAACTGTGTATAACAGTCTTTACCTCGTCTTCTGCATCATATCTGTCTGAATGGAGAGCCTGCAGGTCCGTCACTGCAGCACAGTCACTCAGCATCATCTATATGAGCCGAACCCACCTGTGCTTTGCTTGGCAATAGATGAGTCTGAACTCCCTCTGCTCCTCATTAGCATCGAGTTCATTAGGCAGCTAATACCTGTTGCCCGTGTTGGGGGGGGGGTGACACTGTGGGGTCAGTAGCCATTAGCCGGCCCGTCCTCTCGAGCTCTGTCCGGCTCTGAACCCCCCATTCAGCAGAAGACTGGCGTTTTATGACAGAGTGTATCTTTCATTACCCGACAGACTGAGTTCAGCGAGTCATTAAGTGCGGCTTTGCAGGAACGATGCGGCGAGTTTCAGCGGAGAGGTAAGGGAGCGCTACATGAGAGGCTGAGGAGAGACGGGATCATAGAGATGTATAATTACAAAGAAGGGACGTATGGAGAGCCGTAGTGATCCAGATCAAGGGGAATACACCGGGGAGGAGTGCGTGCATCTCAGGGAGAAAAGAACCTGTTGGTCCTTTATATAAGCTTGTTATGTATGTTGTTTGCATATCTTGTGCAGTCAGTATCACACACGCTGCTGTCCTTGCTCCACTCTGAAAGACATTACGGAGTGTGTGCCAAGGCTGCACCTCCTCTGGATGTTTATCCTGGCACTTCATTTAGGTCCTCAGTGATAATGCACACAGTCTTCTGGGACGCTGATTGTCCTGCTCGACACGAACGCAGCTTCACACACACACAACGCTGACGAGTGGACTTGCCCCGCTGCCAAGTCCAATTAACGGCTACAGCCGCATCAGCATGCCCCCTTGTGTTTGGTCAAAATTAATTTACCAACAAACTTTTTAATCAAATTTCACCACAACCCCTGAGGGGTGATTGGCTCTCTGCACTCTCACTGTTTGGCGCTGCGATGTCCGTCTCTCTGCGATTCAGCTTGAAGCCATGAAGCATTGCTTCTTGAGAGCGGAAGAAAAATGATCCTTCAGCATTTCCTGCAGTTTGTTAAATTACAGCGAGAAACACAATCAAAGCCACCGGTCTGTCCGGTGAGAAGCACAACGCTCAAATGTCAGTGAGGGTTGTTTTGTGTTTAATAATAATAATATTTTACAGGCGTTTACTGCTGGCAGAAAGTCAGACGCTCTACAGATAGTATATCAAAGCAGCCCGTTCCAGCAGGATGTTAGATAACAGTGGTACATGTCAAAAGCATATGAACAAAGGTTGAAAGAAGTCCCTGATAAACCACTACAACGACTTCTGAGCTTTTCTGTGTGTGAATCTCTTATTCAGTTGTCTTAGAAGCACCATTCCAAGTCCTGATGGCTGATGTCACAGTTAAAACTCCAGTATCGTTTGATGAAACTACTTCAGAAATGTCACTGAGACTCTACAGCCTTTATGTCCGTGTGTAACAGTGGAGCTTTTTACTTCAGTTTGAAGTTAAACTGCCTGGTCTGAACCCCTTCCAGCCCTTCACTACAGCAGACAGCTGGATGTTTATTACAACAACTGGCAAAAGAGAGACTGCTGCTCTCTAGATCAGTCATTCCTAAAACACTGGGTCGGGACCCACAGGGGGGTCGCAGGAGATTTATTAATTAAGTTTGTGAATTTTTTTTTTATATATATATATTTTTATAGAACATTTCAGGCTGGTCTCATTCACCGTTCATACTGTAGCTATACCTACAAAAAGTAATGCACTTTAATTCATATTCATCACCCAAAATCAATTTGAATGTAATCACTTTCCGGTGTTCGTGTCCCGGGGAAACCAGAAGTTAACATTGATTTATTTGTCACCTAACTTTCGTACTTAAGTTACACCACTTCCTGTGTTATTTTAACCCAAACCACGATCTTTTCCTAAACCTAATAAGTCGTTTTTGTCACGTAACTTCCGTAATTAAGTTATTGCACATCCGGCGTGGCATAACCACTTCCGGTGTGGCGTAACTTATAGTAACCACGGTCTTTTCCTAAACCTAACTAAGTAGTTTTGTTACCTAAAGCTAACTACAAAGTTTTTTTGCCTAAACCTAACTTAGACATGGCAGACTGAACTAAATGTGTGTGCCACATCTTCTGTAGAAAATAACGCCAGTCATAAATACTAATAAATGTAAATGTAAAATCAAAATGTGTTGGCTAATTAATTAAAAACAAAATGTTCCGAACGGGTTGCAGTAGTAACCTAAAATAGTTGTCAGGTCAAACGAGGTGCATACATATTTTTACAAACTAATTTCCCTAAATTCCTTCTTTGGATGTTTTGAAGCATTCACCATCATTTTATGTACAAAAAAACACTTTAATGTGAAAAGAGCAAATATTTCAGGATCTTTTTTTTATCACATAGCTGAGAAACAGAGCAGGAGAGCTAAAATAAACTGTGTTACACCGGCAGCAGCAGCAGCTGGGGACGACACAACACCTGTGTGTCAATGACAATGATGGGATAAATTAATTCATTAGACCTGTTTTTCCTGACAGGTCCTCTGGGGGGGACACAGGTGGTTTTAAGAGAAAATACAAGTCTGAGTTCAACAAAGAGTTTCTTGATGAAGGAGTCTCCATTGTAACTCGCCCAAGGCCCATTAGTTAAACCTGCCAGAGGAGTCGCCTTTCATATATTTTTATAGTATTTCTCTCGTCCTTTATGGGACCACAACACACTCTGACAGGTAAAGCAGCAGCAGGCGGGAAAGAGCAAGTTATTTTTATAAAACGGTTGCTATATCGTGACAGTAGTGCACGAGACAGGTAACCTGAAAAAATCATGTTCCTCTGTGTCCTCCGGTGCTCCTAACAGCATCTGCAGGATTTCACAGACCGGAGGAAAACAAGCAGTCAGAGCTGATCTGAGGTCTGCTGTCCATCTGCCGTCTATGAGAGCCGGCTGTCAATCACTCTGAACTCCGACCAAACGCTCAAACTAGGCAGCGCTGATCAGATATGAATCAATATTCTGTTACGTTAATCAGAATCATCTTGTAGCACGGTTTAGCTGGAAAATGAGAAAGTTTGTGACCCGGCAGTCATGTTGAGAACAGTTGAGGAAATACCAAGCACCGCCCACCAGCTGGAGCTCAGCCAATAGGAACGCTCTCTCTCTCTCTCTCTCTCTCTGAAATGACCTGTGATTGGTCAAAGTCTCCCATCATGGGTTAGATGTTCTAAAGCCTGAAAACAGAGCCATGAGGAGGAGCAGAAGTCTAGTTATCTCTCAGAACACTTGAATTACAATATGCTGAAAGGTTATTATGGGATTTTTTTTATTTTAAACTTGTCTTTTTATTTATTTATTTACTTAGGCAACAAAACTACAACTTCTTTAGGTTTAGGCAACAAAAAAACACTTTAAGTTTAGGGAAAACACTGTGTTTTTCAAAACAGGAAATCGTCCCCAACCTCCACCCCTTATGGAGTTTCACACAGTCATCACTGACTTCCGCTTCTGCTCCTGTCATAATAACTACGGTCTGGCGTAGTTACTACCTTCTTTTGGTGATCTACCATGTGAATAGATGATAGACTTGAATTACAATATGCTGAAAGGTTATTATGGGATTTTTGCCAAATGATGCCAAAAATATATACTAAAATATTAAAATATTAACAAGCGGCAAATGCGCTTGTTAATTTGATTGATTTTTTTAATCAGAGATCCTTTATTAATTTGTTCGAGAAGATGACTCACTCGTGTGTAAATACCTGAACTGAAAAACTGATCAGAGATCCTTTATTGATTTGTTTGAGAGGAGGACTCACTCGTGGGAAAAAACTGAACTGAATTTCTATCTTTTGTTGTTTATTTCTAAATCTCTGAAAAGTGGTGCTTTTTTATCATCAAAATATAACACTAGCATTTTAAATAAATATTTAATGGTCTGGCACCGTGTCAGTGAATTTAAACTACTGCTTGTATACAGAGAGAGTGAGTGTGTGTGTGTGTGTGTGTGTACTGCCTCTGCTGTTTTCTTACAGTCATTGAGCTCTACCTGAGGAATAAAGTCTCATCATTTTCCTTTTTTTTTTACCTTGGTATCGAATTGGGTATCAAGAATCGTGGAAATTCACTGGTATTGGTATCGACTACTAGATTTCTGGTATTGTGACATCCCTAGTGGCAACAGTTGCTTCGAAGCATTCAGGTCAGCCCTACTAGTTAATCGGAGTATGCACGGCTTCATGTAAACAGCACTATTAGTGGAATATTAATTTTCATTAGCGAACATAGTCTCTGACTACGTTTACATGCACTAAATATTCTGTTTTCTTCCCTTCTTACAAAGGTTAACGTTGTGATATTTACGCATATCCAAAAACCTGTTGATATCCAAGTCTTTCATCTTGTTTAAAAGTAGGTGTGTTTCTCCTTCCAACCAGGCGGCAAGAGGCCGTGTGTCGCAAACTGCAGTAAAACCCCCATTTGAATATGCCACTTTATTAGGCACACCTGTTCAATTGCTTGTTAACACAAATAGCTAATCAGCCAATCACATGGCAGCAACTCAATGCATTACGTCATCTAGAGGTGGTGAAGACGACTTGCTGAAGTTCAAACCGAGCATCAGAATGGGGAAGAAAGGGGATTTAAGTGACTTTGAACGTGACATGGTTGTTGGTGCCAGACGGGCTGATCTGAGTATTTCAAAAACTTCTGATCAGAGGAGAATGGACAGAGTGGTTGGAGATGATAGAAAGGCAACAGGAACTCAAATAACCACTCGTTACAACCAAGGTATGCAGAATACCATCTCTGAACGCACAACACGTCCAACCTTGAAGCAGATGAAGACCACCCAGTACTAGCAAGGTGTACCTAATAAAGTGGCCGGTGAGTGTATATTGTTATATTCAGAATAATAGTGGAATATTAGAGTGCATGTAAATGCGGCTCAATGATGTGTTTTTTACAACAATGGCGATCTATGGCACAGAGGAAGAAGCTTTAGATACACGCGATACTTGTTCGTAGACACATTCACCGTTGGTTTTGGGTCTTTTCATTGTATTAGCTGTCAGGAAGAAAGATGCAGAATATCTCCAGATCTCCAGATAAACCCTGTTGAGGCTGATTGTTGAGTCAATCATGGCTTTGAATGACGAGCTCATTTAAATCCGCCTGTCCAGGAGCAGCACTGCCGAGTCTGTTAGTGTCACTGCAGTAATTCTCGCCTTACATCTTTGTTGCTGGGTAGTAATTTTACACCTCAGTTACATGTTAAAGGAGTGAAGGTAAAGTTCAGTGCAGTTTGGTGTTGTTTAATTGATGCTTTCTCCTCCACTGGCACTGAAATCAACCGGAAACGGAGCAGGGACGGATCTGTGAGGCTGTGTGTGTGACTGCAAAGCTCCTGATATAATGTAGCACTGAATGCAATCACATTTAGCAGAATGTCCTGCATTAAAAACAAAACATTATTGAAAGAAACCGAGTCGGTTGTCTAAAAAGCACTGATGAATATTTTAGGAATCAAAGCGTATTTGATTAGTCCAGCTTGGACTTTGGAGTCCGACGTGCAAAGAATACAGAAGCTGTGATTTGTGTTCATGATGTTGGATTTCTAGAAATAAAAGCTACTAGAAGAGCATGAAAAAAAATACAAATATGAAAACTAAGAAAACGTATCATGACGAATAGACGTGGTGTTGGAAAAGGCCGTGTTTGGAGTGTCTCAGGGAACAAACAGAAATCAGAAGCCGAAGCGGAGGCAGAGTTGCGGTGCGATGGATGGATCTGTGTGGATTTTGTACAGTCGAGCTGAAGAGTGGCACCGGTAGATAAGAAGAGAGGCACACGAGAGACAAACAGAGGAGTGGAGAGTGAACAACAGCGGAGGGGGAAGCAGAGGCTGCATTATGTTGTTGCACACCTTGACAGGCTTTCACTAACATGGATGCCAGCAAGGAAAAAAACGTGTGAATCTTGGCTCTTGTGGAGACTTAGGAAGCAGCAAAGAGAGGCAAATACATCACTCTAGGCAACTCTATGAGAGTCTGTCTGTCCAGCTGCTCTTCTGCTTGTTTGTGAGCTTTCTTACCGGTGTGTGTACGCAGGATATATATGTGTGTGTGTGTGTGTGTGTGTGTGTTGCTTCCATCTGCATGAGTCCGGCTCTGATAAATGGCATGTCTGGACACAGTGGTGAGCGAGCGCCCACGCTGGCCATTGACAGCCACGGTGTCGTCTCAGCAATCCACACCAGATCAACTCGACCTTGACACATTATCATATTTATAGGAACTTTATAAAAAAAAAGTAGTAAAAGAGTAAAACACAGGAGGTAAAATGAGAAGCTTGCTGGGTAAAGCACGCCACAGACACCAGGATAGCGTCACAGCCGTGCAAGATACAGTCACGATACGGTACAGGTGTGTAGTTGAGATCAAAATTAAGGTCGAGTTCAAAGGTTGGCGTGGTCGGAGCAAGGCGGCAAGAAGTAGAGGGTGGGAAGTGAGGAAGGGGCCATTGGTCCCCCTGTTTTACACCCCTGGCCCTATCTGGCGTTGGGCTGGCCCAGGACAATACCCGATTCATGGCAACCTTGAGACTTCAAAAATAGGGAGGATTTCAAAACCAAAGCGGGGTGTCTCTGTGTCCTCCCTCACAAAATCTGAGTTTCAGAGAATCAAAGAAGAATTAAAACAAAATAATAAGCACACTGCAACAGCATTTGTGTTAAATAGGCCTACTTTTAATTTTACTTTTAATTCTCAAGAAAGAAAACTGGATAATTTGCCCCTCTGGCGTGTAGCTGGTGAATCTCTGGTAGAAACTAGACGAATATTTATCAGTTTTCATTCACTGTCTGCTCCTGCTTGAGTATTTCTTTCTCTTAGTTCTCTCCATTTCTCTCTCCTTTTCTCTCACTCATCGAAGGTGCTTTCAGACACAATGTGACATCGGCGCCACTGCACTCTGAAACCCGTTATTTCCGACAGCTTGCGCTGCGCCACGACGGCTTTGCTGTGGTGTGCGGCGAGCACAGCTCAAACCGCGTCGCGAGCAGCTCTCCTCCACCGGGAAAGACATTAGGTGTAGCTGTATTGCCGTCCGGGCGGAAACAGTAGAGCTTATACACGCTGTACAGTGCCAGAAACAGGTTGAGATAACGAAAAGGAAAAAAATGTGTGAAAATTTGCATAAATCGTGACCCCGGGAGGAAACCGAGGGAGGGCGATGAAAAACGGGTGTCTCTGGTACAATGGGAAGGGTTGGCAAGTATGTCTGTAACTCACTGAAGCTACATCCACACTAACACATTTTTGCTTTAAAACGCATATCGTATTTTTTGAGCCCCTAAAACGGATACGTTTGAAAATGCTGCTGACCCTGTTTTAGTTTTAAAGGTCCCATATTTGTAAAAAGTGAGATTTTCATGTCTTTTATATTATAAAGCAGGTTTAAGTGTTTTATAAATACTGTTAAACTATCAAAACACTCAATATACGGAGAAATACACACAGCCAGTATTCAGAAACTGAGCGTTTGAAACAAGCTGTTACGATTTCTGTCCATTTGTGATGTCACAAATATACAATATTTAGACCATTACACGGTTTTAAATATTCTAAATGTGTCCCAGTTTATTTCCTATTGCTGTGTATGTAAATAACAGCAGCTGACAGGAAGTAAACATGGACCCAAGCTGTTGCCTAGCAACGCAATTCCATTGCAATTCCGTTGAAATGCACTAAAACGGAGCGTTTCAGACAGAGGGTAGATACAGGTATATTCAGGCAGACAATATGAGGAAAATAAAGTTTTTTTTTAACATTACAGCATGTAAACATGTTCTAGTAGAAACACAAAATACAAGTAAGAACCTGAAAATAAGAACGATATGGGACCTTTAAAACTCTGGGGTTGTGTTTTAGTCTAGACGTACAGAAACAGAGACCTTTGAAAACGACATCATCCTCGACCGCCGGCGGTTAATTTCAACATGGATAACGAGTTACAAGCGTTGCTGACCTTGTTGTCTCTGCTAGCAGCTGTTGTGCAGTTAAATTCTGCATTTTATAATGCTGCTACTGCCTAAATGAGCAGGAGGGAAGCTATTATTAGAGTGCTTTGCATCAATTCCCGTGTCCAGCGCTACTTTCTGTTTACACTGGCACGCGCATGCTAACTGTATTAGTGTGGATGACTGAGGAAAAAGGTTTATTTTGCACACACATGGAGCCCTTTTTTTATGTCATATATGGTACAGCATGCTCACACAAGTTGCATCAGACAGAGAGGATAGTTTCCTCTGAATCATAACGCCTGATACTGAAAGAATAAACTCAAACTCATCGGCAAAAATATAAAACAATGTCCAGGCCTTTCTTTGTCAGCTTGCTATTTTTAAAGATGATTTTCAGGTTGTAAAACAATAACATCAAACTGGTCTGGGATTTTATGCAAAGTACTAAAATGTACCTCAAGTTCATCCACTACAAGAGACTTCTTCTTTGCCGTCTCGAAAGCTTCTAGTAGCTCATCAGTAAAAGGCGTGTTAATGTATTGTGCCCGGGCATCGTCCGTTTCCATGACAACAAATGGAAACCTGCTGACGAATTCATCATTTATGGCCAAGTGAGAAACGGACAGAAGAGTTTTTTTTATAAAGAGGCCTGATTGTTGTAGTCGGGGGTTTCGGGACTCCTCCTAACCGCGGTGGGAGAGAGAGAGCACTGAGGTGAACTACCCAGAAACCCTTGTGTTCAGGGGTCATATCCTGTAGCTGGTGGAGATTACAACTGTCACCTCTATCAAGACACAACAGACTTCTTCTAAAAGAGGACAGAGAGTCACAGTTTCAGGTGTATACTGAGGTTGTTTGGGTGAAAGCCTGAGTTGAAAAGCTATTCAGTTGGCCAAAAGAAACAAGATAAAAAGCAAACAATTCAATTTAACACCTGCTCCTGTGAACATATATATATATATATATATATATATATATATATATTTACTAGGGCTGTCAAAGCTAACGCGATAATATCGCATGAACGCAAACTCCTTTTAACGCCACTACCTTCTTTACAACTTGAACCATTCCTTAACCTTGACCAAGTGTTGGTTATGAAACAAACAAACTATGGTTAATATAACGTAGCCAACTAAAACATGTATAAGTTATATGTGCATGAAAGCAGCAGCCCAGTATCTGAGGAATTACGTTTACATCGAACGGTTCTGCAGAGCGTTACTAACATCCACTAACAGCGTTTAGCGCCGATGCAGAACCTAGTGTGTCCTTTATGAAGCGAATCCTAAACATACTGTGTCACCTCAGCCTTTAACCATGACATACTGTAGTTGCCGTCGAGAAGAAAATCAAGCACTTAACAAGACCACAATATAAACTAGAATGGCACTCGGAGAGCATAGACCTCCACCGAGGTGTGTGACTTTAAAAACAGATCCCAGCTCCCAGCTGGCGGTACCGCGAGGTGGTCGGCTTATTATCAACACGGTGTGTTTCCGTGTTACGTATCGGCGGATGCCTCTCTCATTCAGCAGCCTTGTTACGTCTGTATGTTATGCCTATGGCCTTGACGGAGTTAATGAATTAAGAATACTGTATATTCACATGGAGACTGAGGGTGCTTTCACATCAGGGCCCGGATCAGAGTACACTTGTCCCCAAAGTCCAGTTCGTTTGATTAGTGTGAACGCTCCGTACTGTACTCTGGTATTTGAAAAGGTGGTCTGGGGTACGGTTCATGTGTACTTCGGTACGGTTCGCATCAGGTGTGAAAGCCGACCGTACCAAAACACGGAAATGGACCGCTATTTAACGTGAGTAACGTTAGCAGTTAGCGAGGAGTTCTGAGGCTTTTTTTAACGCCGCCGGTCTCCTTTGAAATCTGTATACATAAAACTCTTTCATATCTACAGTATGTCTGTACAACAACTTTACTAACGTGAAAGCTGACCGGAGAGGGGAATGTGGAGCGGGGGGGAATCGTACTCGGGCACGGATCAATAGATCCTGTGCACATAATATTCTGTGCACATAAACAAGATGTTTGTACATCAGAATCCCACCATCAGTATTCAACTGTTTGGTATTTGATGTTTCTTTTGCATGATTTGTGTTCAGTGAAAAAACCCCAACATAAGTAAACTAACACAACTCTGTCACCTCTGAAGTTGATAAAAGTCTGAAGGCACTGAAGTAATCACTCTTGATTAAAATTATTCACTTCATAAATTGCGTCTGTGGCAGCTTCTCCTCTGCTTGATTCCTTTAAGAACATTTACCATCTTAAAACTGCTTCTTGCAATGTTCTCTCCCTTCATCTTCTGCTTCTTGCTCTTGATAATCTCTCTCATCATAATCACCATCTTTACATGATAATTTCCATCATAATTTGTCCTTATCTTCCACTTTTTCCGTCTAATTTCCTCTGCTTTTGAGGCCTCTCCCTACGTCGCCTGCTCTCTTGTCTTCGCCGTCTCATCCTTGCCTTCCTCTCGTTCGCTTCACCCCACTTCTGTCCGAGCTATTTATACCGCCTGGCAGAGCAACAAAGTTCTTCAACTGGGCTGGAGTTTGGAGAGGGAAGGCGGCCGAGGCTCACACACGGCTTCGCCAGTTAATCTGGTTAGCTCCAGTCGAAGACAACAGGACAATCCTGTGGCCTTCTCTTCTTCCTCGCTCTGAGAGCCCTCTCAGAACTTGTGTTCTACATACGTAAGATGTATTATTCTGGTATGTACTGTGGCTTTCAAAAGGAAACAAACCCCACTACGCTACTAAATGGTTTTGATAAATAAATTGTTCAGGAAATGTAAAAGCTGCCTGGATGATGTTCACTGACAACGTTTTCTCCCGTGTCCAGTGTTATTCTGTGCTATGATGTCATCGGCAGGAGGTCTTATCACCAACTCTGTAGTTCCCCTCAGCAGCGTTCTTTTAACTTACGGTTTTGTTTTTCATGGCTCGCATCCAGATGTGGAAGAAGTATTCAGATTCTTTACTAAGGATGCACTGATGAGACTTTTTCAGTCCTGATAGCGATAGTGATACCTGCATGGCTTCGGGTATCGACCGATGCCGAGTACCGATCTGATACCAGTGTTTAGTTAATGAGCTGTATGCCTCACTGTGTGGAGGTGGCTGGGATCATTCTGTTATGTGTAAGGCAACATCAGACTTGACTAAAAGATTGTTTTCCTAACTTTGTAAAACAAAATGTGATATAAATTTACTGAATCAAAATCGTACATAAGCAACTTAGTAATAAATCTTCAAAATTAACAGGAATTACAATTCAGGTGTTACCTTTTTAAAACAGCAACAAATTGGTCAAAACTTAAACAATTAAAATTCCGTATATAAGTTATATAGTATATAAAACTTGAATGGAATTGATCGTCTCCATTTACCACGCTGGATTTAACATGTGAGGGTGCAGCTCGTATCCACGCTGACCCTCCAATTTTTTCTAATTTCTTGTTTCGCTCACTGCGGTTTGTTGTGGTTGACGGATACGGAACGGATATGATGTCACCTTACTCAGACTACAACAATAAAAGCGGTAACTTCCTTCTACCTCCTCATAGACTCAAATGAAGCAAATATATCGATTCTGGTATTAAAAAGTCAGGGATAATGTACAGCGAGCCTGTCATTGTTGTGAGAGAATCCCCTAGGGGGCGAAGCAGAGGGGGCTCTCATCGGGATTTCTTTCACAACGACATTGATATTATCCTTCTTATTACACGGCTACTTACTGAAGAAATCAATATTTTGACACAAAAACGGTCCTCCAGAGTCCAACATCTGAACTGCGCCCATAGCAACGGTCTGTTATACATAGCAACGGTCTGTTATACATAGCAACGATCTGTTATACAGACATTACAGACTGCAGAACGCTGTGATTGACCAATCAGAATGGAGTGTTCAACACAGCCGTGTAATAAATGTAGTTAGAGTGTTTGGCTTCGGGGTATTTTATTTTTTAAGAATCCATGTTTTTCTAACAGACAGGGTTGAATCACTTTCATCAACAACTCACAGCTGGACTCTCTCCTCTCGGCTTCCTTCTGTGAATAATTGCGACACTCAAGCCCATCAGACTAGTTTATAACATCCAAACTGGAAGAGTCTCCACTTAGCTCATCTGAGTTAGAGGAGCAGGTGATCCAGTAGTGTGTCCGTCCTGCCTGTGAGACATCAAGCCTTTAAATTCATTCAATACATGCCGCTGCAGCTAAACCAAGTTTATTTGCAAAACATCATGAAGAGCGCTGCACTCATCACAAGCTGCGGTGTATTAGAGAACAGAACAATAGGAAAAGGAAGCAATGTGGGACATTTCAATCCATCACTGACCACAGGATTCATTTCCTCTACCCAATCAGGGAAGATGGTGAATAATATGAAACACAGTCTGTGTAGGAGTAGGCTCAATATCCCCACGGGAGGGACGACTCCGTCTCGCTGGGCAGCGTCTTTATAGTAAATTACGTTCTTTCACAGGTAATGAGCAAATGACAAATTATATTGTAGGGATGTGAGGAG
The DNA here is from genome assembly GCA_916701655.1 of Sebastiscus albofasciatus. NCBI lineage: Eukaryota > Metazoa > Chordata > Actinopteri > Perciformes > Sebastidae > Sebastiscus > Sebastiscus albofasciatus. The sequence goes on from CAKAOI010047318.1 coordinate 15,540, forward strand.
GCAGAGTCTTAACGCTGTGGGACATTGGCAAAAATATGTTTTTTAATTTATTTTCCGGTCTTCAGATTCACCGTTCAGTCAGCTGCTGCATGCTGAGTTCTGCTTCATCACTAAAATACATATGAGGGGATGATGAACGGATGGATGCAAGAACAAAGTCAGACAGACGACCTATTTCCTCATGTTTTTGAGTGACTAATAGCGACAACAATTTCTGAAACTGGTCCAGCGTTGCGGGAGAGCTCTGTAGACGTCAGCTGGCACCGTCATTTACATCCACTAAAAGTGCTGCTTCTTGTCATGACAGGCTCTGATTGTTATTAGAAGTGTCTGACATTATGGAAAGAGTCTCGCTCAAGGAGAAGCCTCGTTCTGAATCTAGCGATTATCGCTTCATCTGAGTCTATGTGGAGGTAGAAGGAAGTTACCGCTTTTATTGTTGTAGTCTCAGTAACGTGACGTCATACTTGTTTCAAAAACCAAGACAAAGCCGTAGCGAGAAAGCAGGAAATGGCGGAGGGTTGCGTGGATACGACCTGCAGCCTCACATGTTAAATCCAGCGTGGTAAACACTACACATCCAGTAAAGGATGGAAACACTTTGGGTTTCACACATTGACAGGAAAAGCAGAGCTAGACAGAGCCGAGCTAAAGCTGCATGCTAACTCTGTCACGGACAGGAAGCGTTATCGTATGGCGGTAACGTGCAGTCAAACCGGCCGTCGCTCTCGTCTCCGTGGTCAAATGGGCCGATGCTACGACTGAAGAGCACCCAGATACTGACATTAATGTTCTCTGCATTGACATGGCCCCAATGGAGCTGACCATGGATGGATAAAGAGAACGGAGCTGACGGGAGAGCTAGAGACGGACTTGGCACTGTGTGTCAAGTTGTTCTAATCATTAATAAGAAATACAAATGTATTAATTAATTAATTATTTAAAATGAATTGTAAATGTGTATAAGGGTTTAGAACATTATGATAGAAGTATATGATGGTCATCATCATGCTCTATTATGTCTCATCAGTTGTTGCAGCAATCTTTGGGTTGATACCATTTGTTACACAGATTTGGTGCTAAATTTAACCATTTTTTAACCACTGGAGAATTAATAAAAATGATCAATAATCCCTCCAAAATACCACATTAAGACACCAAGACCTTGAGGAACTCCATAGAAAAACCCATGCTGTGATTTGGGATAAAAAACCTTTGACATTTGGAGATTTCTGCAAGAATTGTATTTTTCGGCGATTGGAAACTGCTCAGAAACGCCCTTATTGTCAATCTAGCTAGGTAAGCCATCCATCTTCTGAATGCCTCACTACAATGAAGTGTCTCCTATGGGGACTAACATCATCACACATGAATCCAGTTGGGCTCATTGGATCCACCAGAGTCTCAGCTTTACAGTGAGACCCAGGTTATGTAATTCCAGACTGTTTAGGGACCCCAGGATGCAGAAATATTCAAATACACCATTTTAGAATAGGCTTTTAGCTAAAACTGCATGTGATTATCATAAAGTGGGCATGTCTGTAAAGGGGAGACTCGTGGGTACCCAGAGAACCCATTTACATTCACTGATCTGGAGGTCAGAGGTCAAGGGACCCCTTTGAAAATAGACATGACGGTTTTTCCTCGCCAAAATGTAGCACAAGTTTGTAGCGTTTTTTAGACTTCAAGACAAGCTAGTCTGACATGGCTGGTACCGATGGATTCCTCTGTTTTTTCTTGTTTCATATGATATCTGTGTCTTCACTCTAGCTCTAAAACTGATCCTGCTACAGCCTCCGAAACACAGTCAAGTCAGTCGGGATTGCCCGCCCTCCCGCGGGTCTCAGAGGGTTAAAACTTCCCAGAGTGAACCCGGCAGACGGAGTTGATCGACATCCTTCATCCTCCTCTTCCCCCTCAGCCTAAAGCGGTGTGGGTTTACCTAACCCCTGTCTTGGCTTGGCCTCAGTCCCCTGGCCCCTGGGCAGCAATAAAAACAGGTAAACAGTGGGGAGGCTGGAGCACACCAATAACAAAGAGGGATTAAATGGGCTGTGTGACTCATTAACTGTCAATCGCCCCCTAAATCCATCCAACCGCTCACACACACACACACACACACACACACACATACAGCTGTGGTTTCTACTGAACTGGACTCCCCCAGCACCCGAGAGGGCAGTATGAGAGTCTGAAGAGCTGAGGAGTGGAACCAAACGAATGAAATGAGATAGATATTGAGATGCAATGGCTTCTTCATTTCCAGTTTAAAGGTGCAATCAGAACAATTTCTACTGCTCCATACCACAAAGCCCGCCTAAATGAGCCGCTGATCAGTAACCATGACAACATTATCTCTATTTCAGATGCTGACATTTTTAAGCTTTCACTTTCTGGCCTCAAAAATAAATCTCTTCCACTCCGCTCCAGTTTAGTCCTCCATCATCTGAGGAATATTTCAACAACTCCACGCTCTCTATTCTGGTCAGACTGGGAAATACTGGCTCATGCTTTTATCATCAGCGGACTCTGTAACTGCAACACTCTTTTTACTGATCTTCCTGTAAAAAAAAAAAAACACAGCTAATTCAAAATGCAGCTGACCGTGTCTCGATTAGGACCAAAAACATAATTTGTACATTTCTACTGTGAGCAGAAAACAAGAATAAGACAAGAATAAAGAGCACAGAGCTGAAGAATGCTGGAGAGATGCAGACAGTATGGTCAAAGTTTAGTTTTATTGCTATTAGGGCTGTCAAAGTTAACGTGGTAATAACGCGTTTGCCACTAATTTCTTTAATGCATTAACACAACTTGTGATTTCTAGGTTGTAGCAGGCTCAGTTTTAAAGCTAGAGTGAAGATACTGGTAGCATATACTGGTGCTACCAATACTGGTAGAAAAACCTGATGAATCCATCGGTACCAACGATGTCATACTAGCTTGTAGTGAAGGAGGTTAAATAACGCTCCAAACTCGCATTAAACTTTGATGAGGAAAAACTGTCATTGCCATTTTCAAAGGAGTCCCTTGACCTCTGACCTCCAGATATGTGAATTTAAATGGGTTCTATGAGTACCCACAAGTCTCCCCTTTACAGACATGCCCACTTTATGGGGCTGCATGATTTAAAGGGGACATATCATGCTCATCATCAGGTTCATGTTTGTATTTTGGTTTTCTACTAGAACATGTTTACATGCTTTAATGTTCAAACAACACATTAATTTCCTCATACTGTCTGTCTGAATACACCTGTATTCACGCTCTGTCGAAAACTCTCCGCTTTAGTGCATGTCAATGGAATTGTGTTGCTAAGTAACAGCTTGGGTCCATGTTTACTTCCTGTCAGCTGATGTTATTCACATACACTGCAACAGGAAATAAACTGGGACACTTTTAGAATGTTTACGTTTAAAACTGTGAAATTGTTTAAATATTGTAGATTTTGTGACATCACAAATGTACAGAAATCCTAACGGCTTGTTTCAAAACGCACAGTTTCTGAATACGGGCTGTGTGTATTTATCTGTGGATTGAGTGTGTTGATACTTTCACAGTATTTATATAATCACTTAAACCTGCTTTATAATATAAAAGATATGAAAATCTCACTTTTGACAATATGGGACCTTTAAAAAGAAAAAATATCCAACTGCGATTATTTTGACTGATATTGCAATTGTGATATGATTTTCAATATTAGAGTGAACTTTTACATCATTGTTCTCATTCTCATTGAAAAACATTAAAATGACTATGGTGTGATGTTTTCTTAAGTCTGCAGAATATGATGTGTAGGCCAGGACGTCTCTGCTGCACCACAATATTTAATTTAAAATAGTATCTTGACACATATTTCACCTTTAACAAATAAGGCACCTTCTGCTTTATCTTCTTTTATTAAAGACTAAACACAAGGGGGGGTTGTGTGTGTCTGCATTTATATTATAACCTATCTTATACAATGTGCTCGTGCTCTAAAAATAAACTTGAATTTAAACAACTTGAAGGACGAGCGTAGCGTTTTGCTCCAAAGCCAAACAGCTCATTTAACATTTCCGTTATTTATCTGCAGGACTGAGTTTGCAGATTGACCTCTACTTATCACCACATCAGGTGAATATCAGATGACTCGGTGTCTCTTTGAAATGCTGATCTGTGATCTCCAGGCTGCTGTGATCCCGTCCGTCACCAACCAACCAGTAAACGTTGCTCCAGGTCTGATTTGTGTACATCAGCGTGTGATAGTTACAGAGTGAGGAGGAAACAAAGATCTCCCCAAACAGCTCTGGTATGCCCGTTATTTTAGACGAACTATGTCTGCAGACATAAATAGTACAAAAATGACTGATGCCACAAAACACACATAACAAATGTTTCCACCAACAAACACAGACTTTGAAGTCTTTGCAGCCGGAAAGGCAGACGGGAACAGACTTGGTCCAACTGATCAGTCGAGTCGCCCGAAACCTATTCTTAATCAGCCCAATGGTCTTAATGTGAGTCCATGTCTTAATGTGAGTCCCTGTCTTAATGTGAGTCCCTGTCTTAATGTGAGTCCCTGTCTTAATGTGAGTCCCTGTCTTAATGTGAGTCCCTGTCTTAATGTGACATCGCTGCATAACAATCAAAAACCTGCCTACCTTTGCTGCTTCCTCTACAAGCCGCTTCCATCCCACCTCCACCCCACCACCTCCTTTTAATACTGTGTCTGACTTAATCAATGTCATTTCTGTTGCAATTGATGCCGGCTATGTTCTGCACCCAGGTGGGTCTTTGCTGCTGCTCTCCCTGCCTTTGGCTTTCCATGTACGCACATGGAAGGGCAAGGAGGTGTGCTCTCCTTGCCTTATGCTACCACATAGGCACGTGGATGGGCAGGGAGGTCCCAGAGCAGAGCCATAACGCCAATACACTGTATATATTACTGCAAATGGAAGTAGTGGTCCTGACTGAAATCTCAGTGGTCCGTGTGCAGCTGGATATCAAGGCGGCGAGTATTTGAAACATACAGCCGGTGAAGTGATTGTGACTGCTGCTGGCCGGAGGCTAACGTTGTGATGCTAACTTGTTTTCATTTGAAACGCTAGCAGTCAATACTACATATTGCTCCTTTAACGTTGAACCTTGCAAGTAGGTTTTATGTGACGGTGAGAAGAAGATAAAGAGCAAAGACGGCCCTGGATGATTCGTTTCCATATGAATAGTGTTTTCCAGTGCGGTGACGGTGATTGTGTACTCACCACTGGAGCAGTCCAGTCCTCCCCAGCCGGGCTCACACTGGCAGGTATCAGGAGAGACACAGCGTCCGTGGGCACACTCTTCAGTACACAACGCTGAGGAGGAGGAGGAGGAGGACACAAAGATTCATATTAAAACTCTTCTTTAAATACATCTGAGTCCGTCTGGCTGTCTTCTTAAATCTGATCAATTACCAAGATCCTGTTGATCTCAGCCTCCTCAAGCATGGGCAACAGGTATTCACAAAGGTTCATGCCAGAGGGGTGAATTATTCAGTTTTCCTTCCCGGGAATTAAAAGTCAAAATGAAAAGTATTTAACATAACAATGCTGTTGCAGTGAACTCATTATTTTCATTCTTTACAAGACATCACGATGCAGGAAACAAAGTCTCTAAAACTTCTTTATTTTTGCGGTCTCAAGGAAGTATGGTTTATATATTATAGTGTTATTCCAGTTTTATGGAAAGCACAATAACCAATTTCATCAAACTTTTGTCATTTGCTAGATTTATTTGAATGTTTTTGTCCCCAGCACTTCGTCCATGTATGATTTAAGCATTTGGGGGAGAAATGAAAGAAAGAAAGTGTATTTAACTCAAGTTTTTCAGATTTCTTTGCGCCACAAAATGAACGAACTCGGTATACGAAGGTCTTATGTCTGTGCATGAAGAAGAGTCCCTTAGAGAGTCTGTTCACATCGCCGCTGTCAATGTTTCACTTGTTTGACAATTTAATACATCAATGAGACACAGATTAATCCATCAACAGTATAAATTGTGAGTGTCTGTTAATATTTATGTATTCAAAGAAATCATCTGGGCTCCGATATGGTGAGATGCTGCGAGCCGGTTCTCCTGATGGCGTGTGAGGAATATTATCTGTTGTGTACCGCAAAACCGATAAGGCAGCAGTGACATCTTCATTTTCACCTTACGCTTCTCCAGCTGGTGTAATATTTCATCAGGACACAACCTTTACAGTGGAGAGCTGTCATACACTATCTGAAGGTTCCAAACAAACGACTCTATCGCAGCGTAATAAACAATGCGGTGTTTTCACACGGCATCTCCGCCGTGTCTCGCCGTGTTGTTATCTGGAGCGGCGATTAGCTCAGAGGCCGGAAGGTGGCCGCGAGAAGGTGTGAGGACGAGAGACAAAGTTAAAGAGAGAAAAAGACTAAAACAAAGACAGAGACAACAATAAAAACTGATGACACACACACACAAATTAAACACCTGAAAGTGAATCTGAAGACGTCACTCCCGCTGACTTCAAAAGAGGAACACGTAAAACTTTAATAAAGACGACTTTTAATAATATAAAACTTGACTTTTTCACTGGCAGTTATTGTCATTACATCATAAATTTTGAGCAGCTCTCAAAGAGAAACTCTTGGAAACTCCAACTCTTTTATACTCCATAATGTAATATACTATACATATCCATAATGTCCTATGTGTGATTTAATAATAACTAGGGCTGTCAAAGTTAAAGCGATAAAAACACATTAACGCAAATTTGTTTTACTGCCACTAATTTCTTTAACGCAATTTATATCACTGCGGTTGTATCGGCTCAGTTTTAAAGCTAGAGTGAAGATACTGGTTTCATATGAAACTAAAAAACCTGATGAATCCATCGGTACCAACCAGGTCAGACTAGCTTGTCACGAAGGAGGTTAAATAACGCTCCACACTTGCATAACATTTTGGGCAAAAACTGCCATTTTCAAAGGGGTCCCTTGACGCGGGAGTATAAAAATATATACACTCACCGGCCACTTTATTAGGCACACCTGTTCAATTGCTTGTTAACACAAATAGCTAATCAGCCAATCACATGGCAGCAACTCAATGCATTACGTCATCTAGACGTGGTGAAGACGACTTGCTGAAGTTCAAACCGAGCATCAGAATGGGGACGAAAGGGGATTTAAGTGACTTTGAACGTGGCATGGTTGTTGGTGCCAGACGGGCTGGGCTGAGTATTAAACTGCTGATCTACTGGGATTTTCACCACAACCATCTCTAAGGTTTACAGAGAATGGTCCAACAAGAGAACAGATCCAGTGAGCGGGATGTGGACGGAAATGCCTTGTTGATGTCAGAGGTCAGAGGAGAATGGGCAGAGTGGTTGGAGATGATAGAAAGGCAACAGTAACTCAAAGAACCACTCGTTACAACCAAGGTATGCAGAATACCATCTCTGAACAACACGTCCAACCTTGAAGCAGATGAAGACCACCCGGTACTAGCAAGGTGTACCTAATAAAGTGGCCGGTGAGTGTATATATATCTCCCTCTTAAGCTCATTAACACATTTTTTAAACCTTTATGTAACCAGGAAGTATCTTCTTCAAGTTATTTCTGTTTTTTTTAATCCATAAACAAACACAAATGACAGATTGTCGTTGTGCAGAACGCTACGTGCTGCAGCTATTTCTTGGCCGGGCTCAGTGACTTTGTGGAATATTGTCGTAATCGTGAGGTTGCCAAGCGAACAGCGGAGAGTGTGAATGGAGTCAGAGCGGCGAGGTGTCCAGGGTGTACTCTGCCCCGATGCATGCTGGGAAAGGCAGTAATTGTTAACAGCCCCACAGCTCAAAAATAATCATTTGAAATAGACAAAAAACTATAAAAATGGTAATTTAACCCGTCACACTAAAAGCCCCCCAATATTGCTTAATGGAATGAAAAAATCAGAGCGCAGATGATAAACAGCTCCAGTATCCTCTGTGCCACTTGTTAAAAGTGAATGGCTGAACTTTATCTAACATCCCCTGCAACTCATTTTGTGAGGATCACTTGTGTATCACAGCATGAATACTGCATCATACATCAGGTAGGGATTGTTGCTGGGAGAAGACGGAGCTGACAGCTTGGAGACTTTAGCTCCTCCATCACAGAGATATGATGTGCTGCTGCTCCGGCTCTCTGTTTGTGCAGCTGATTCCTCTCGAATGGAAACAGGCAGCTCCACTTGCAGAAAAAGGGACAAATGAACGTCGCATAAATGAAAAGGAACGCTTCTTTAGTTTGCACACATGAAAATGCAAGCTCACACACACACACAACTAATCCTGCATCACACACACACACACACACACACATTCACACACTGGCTGTGCTTTAAGGCTATTTCAAATCAGCACAAAAAGTGAAGTGCTGAGTTTTTGAAAGTTGCAAAGAAGAACGCGAGCAGGGAGGAGAAGTGGGTCCGGGAGTTAGACCGGCCTCGGTAAAGCCAGGTTTTATTGGTCTTAAGGTACTTTAGCCACAGAGGGGTCGTACTCGATAAATTTATTGTGGCACTGTGTCAACATTTTACAGCTTTCTTTCATGCTTTAGGACGGGAACCCTCGCAGCCACATGCTCTTGGCACTGCACACTGACTGAGTGAAGATTTAAGACTGGTGGAAGGGAGACTGAAAGCTTTACATTAGTTGTGAACACCAGTGTATTTCACCAGTGGCATGTGTGTGTTTTAGTGTGACGAGTATGTGTTTACACTGTGTCTTCTGAAACAACTCATGTGATCTGTCATCTCTGTGGTTAACATTCTGGTTAGCCAGATTTCAACATAGTAAATAGGAACTTGGTTTGGTGAGTTCACATGGAACAAAAAAACCCTCACATCACATGATAGACTGTGTATAAGAAGTCGATGTAGTCACGATGACATGACCCATCGGTTTGTGGACTAACGCCTCATCCACACTGGAAACGTCAGAAGCTTGTGGTTGCGTGGCGCGACGGCTGCGTGGCGTGCTGCGTGGCTGCGTGATTCACGCATCGGGTGTTCAGACCAGCTGTGTTTCAGCTGCGTCTCTGCTGCTGCTGTCAGCCCTTTCTTTCTACATAGAGTTCGTCTTTCATTATAAATATCATTTATATTTATTTTAGACAGAGAAAGGTTAAGAAACGTGTGGTAATTTGTAAATAACAGTAATAATCGACAATTAAAACTCCGTACTGTATTCAATCATGGAGCTCTCCAAGTCACTGCATGTTCTACAACACTGTGTGGCACATATTTCAGAATAAAAGCCTCGTGTTAACAAATGAAGGAATTCTGTCCACAGAAAACATTTTTTTGATGGCTTTTATTTTGAAATGACAGCAGGATGTGTTGATTTAAAAATAAGTCTTCACTTTTTTTTCATGTCCGTAACATATACTACAGTTAGACATTGAAACTGTAGTAATGTTGCTGGTACGATGTTAATATACAGTCAATAGATCACCTTCACTGTCTGTTGTTGCTGTGAACCACGCGGCACACGTAAAAAATAGGCGAGACCTCTATTCTCTAGAAGAGACGCAGCTGAGACGCGTCTCACGCACGTCTCGCGCACGTCTCGCGCAGGCAATGTGGCTGCTCTAATCTGTTTGACGCCGAAACAAAAAACAACAGGTAACGCAGCCGCCACGCACTCCTGACGTTCCCTGAGTGTCTTGGATTTAAGCTTTTGGGACCTTATTTCGGAAAAAATATGAACGGTATCAACGGAGAGAGACAGATATTTGCAGTTTATTGTAAAACTGTTGAAGTGTCAGACTGTGAAAATACGTAATTAGAAAGACGACACACCCAAACGGGACAGGAACAGCGGTCTCCTGGGGAAAGTCTGGTGTTTTGACCCATCCACCCGCCCGTAGTGGACTTTCTCGCTCGTTACACTCGTTATTATACCACATAACTTTCATTAACAGTCGCTCAATATACTACGTCACCTGCTCTGCGCGTCGCTCGCTGAACTACGTCACTTGCTGTGGCCTTCTGCAGACTATTTGTGATACGTCAAAGACAAAATAAGTTTCCCTCCAAATGTAACTGAGAATGCAATGTTCAGGAGACAGGGCTGGTTTTGGTGTGTTCCAGTCCCTTTCGGTACAGCATCTTCTGCTCTCTCTTCATATTTCCTGTCTGTTTCTAAAGTCAGTTTATAAATTGAAAAGGCACAAATCCAAAAGAAAAAAGACTTTGTACTTAAGACAGGACAGTCATTACTCTGATGGCTGCAAGAGGTCAAAAGAGAGTGAACACGAGGTGCTCTAAGTGTCTGAGCAAACGGCCAACGCTGTTGTTTTTCTGTCGAGGCGTTAGATTTAAGAATCCATTGCCAGAGTTCATTTGTCTTTTTTATTGTTTTTATATTTTGTTCTCGCTACTGGACTTTAGGAATCCAAGAATCCATTTATTTTCTCAGTTTTCATGTAAGTAACTGCCTATGTATCTACCTCTTATGTTCTTCTTTCGGCCTTCTTATGACCCATTAAAATGAGGCAATGTCAACTTTGTCACACATTTCATGTGTCAAATGTGAGTTGTCAACAGTTCTGCCAAAGAGTGATAGTGATTGTTATATTTCAATATCTTTTAAAGCAGCGGTTCTACTTAAAACGTAATTGTCTGTGCTTAAAATGATAACGTAAGAGAACATTAACTTTTACGGCCAGGACAGACTGGGAACGTCAGCAGCGCGTGGCGGCTACCTCACTGAACTGCTGCGTCTCTCACGGGTGTGGTGGCCACCCTGCAGCGTTTCCGATATCCGATCCAGCTATTTGAGTCGGTATCGGCCCGATATCCGAGCCGGTATCGGTGAATCCCTACCATTGTTTTAGATGCCTCAAGAGGTAAAACTAGACAATATTAGACAAGACAAAAAAAAACAAATACAAAGAAGACGCCAATATAATAATAATAATATATGTTTGTGTAGCAGAACTGTATTTTTTGAATATTTCATTTCCTGTTAATCGTTTCGCGACCCCTCAGATTTCTCTTCTGACCCCTAAAGTGGGTCTCGACCTTCAGGTTGGGAACCTATATAACCTGCAGGATTGTTATTTGTCATCATGTGGTTCCACTGTTATCAAAGAAAGCAAGGAAATGACGAAGGAAGGGGTCACTGCTGCAAGCTGAACTTCGTAACGAGCTAAAAGCCATCAGGATTAACAGTTTCTATGAGAGCACTTCTTTTTGCCATCCTGCATATTTTTTGGAAAGAGTGAGAGAGAAAAGTGTAAACGCCTGCAAATACAGGACCAGATTTTAATAAGAGAGCCAAAGACACATGCTCTTGTAATCCTGAAGGAGAGTTGATAAATCATTAAACGGGTCCCTAATCCTTTCATCCTGAGGATTGGAGCATAAGCAGCTACTGTACAAGGAGGATTACATCAGCAACGGGTACAAAAAGATTAATAGATATCAAATTAAATAATCGCTGCCTTAATTCCAGCTATTGTCTCTGCATGCTGAAGCAGTCCTCGGTGCCCTTGAATCTCTTGATCTGCTGCAGCAGGAAGGATGACAGCGGCGGTGTGAGCGGCGGTGTGAGCATCATGACAGCGAACAGCGGTGGGAGCGACTGTAAGTGCACACCTGACATCTTCCTCCGGCGTCTGATCTCTGAGTAAAACTGTCGACACGGCTCATCACGGCTCCCCGGGGCGACGGGGATTGAACATTAAATTGAACGGAAAAAAAGTATTAATTAATATTTCTCCTCTGGACATAACACGTTGTTCCATTTAGATGTTTCTTTTTCATAAAATCATTAGACTTTTTTTACTAAGACTAATTTGCTGAATAAATAATTGCATGTTACTGAATACATTATGAGGCTATTAAAAGATAACGCTCTCTGCAGCCAAACGGTTGCATTATTCTTTTTCCCGTCACACTATTTGCAAAACCTTTTCTCTGTGTCAAGTCAGTCAAATCACAGATATCGAGGATAAACATCCATAAATGTATTTACTAGAGCTGTCAAAGTTAACGCCATAATAACACGTTCACGCAAATTTGTTTTAACGCAACTAATTTCTTTAACGCAACGCGATTTTTAGGTGGTAGTGGTTCAGTTTTAAAGCTAGAGTGAAGGAGGTTAAATAACGCTCCAAACTGGAAAACTGGCATGTCCATTTTCAAAGGGGTCCCTTGACCTCTGACCTCCAGATCAGTGAATGTAAATGGGTTCTCTGGGTACCCACGAGTCTCCCCTTTACAGACATGCCCACTTTATGATAATCACATGCAGTTTGGGGCAAGTCATAGTCAAGTCAGCACACTGACACACTGACAGCTGTTGTTGCCTGTTGGGCTGCAGTTTGCCATGTTCTGATTGGAGCATATTGTTTTATGCTAAATGCAGTACCTGTGAGGGTTTCTGGACAATATCTGTCATTGTTTTGTGTTGTTAATTGATTTCCAATAATAAATATATACATACATTTGCATAAAGCAGCATATTTGAGTATTAAATACTTGACAAAAATGTAGCTTTCTCTCTTTTGACTTTATTTTTAACTGGACCTTCTCCAGTTTTATACACAAGCAGCAGGATTTAGAGAAAGAGAGAGTTACTCAGCTTTTATTTAAACTTTTTACATTTCTTTGGAGGTGGAGTACCACTACAGTTCATTCTTTATCATTTGTTTAATTTAGGTTCAAATATTTTGTTATTTTTTGGGCTTTTAATTGATTAAAACATTCGAAAATTTGCGATTAATTTGCGATTAAACCCATTTTCAGTCACATATCTTGAGGTCAGAGGTCAAGGGACCCCTTTAACCTCCTTCACGACAAGCTAGTCTGACCTGGTTGGTACCGATGGATTCATCAGGTTTACTAGTTTCATATGATGCCAGTATCTTCACTCTAGCTTTAAAAGCTGAGCTCGGTAAAACCTCTGGAAGATCAATTGCGTTAAAGCTTTAAAGAAATTAGTGGCGTTAAAACGAATTTATATTAACGCGTTATCGCAAATCTGAATACAGATATTTGGAATTTACAGAGTTTTCCGTTACAACCCTACAGTGCATATTATTTTGCATTACTGACACATAAAAAATTAATTATTCTATAAAAGACGAGAGCAACAACATTAATTGGAGTTATGGGATTACAGAATGAATGTTTTTGTTGTAGGATGTGATCAGAAATCCCATTCCAGCAGCAGTTAATATCAGGTTTGTTGAGGTTTCGGTGGGTGACAGAGAGGTGACGGGGGTAAAGGTCGAAGCAGGTTGATGGGTGACGAGGTCGCAGACGGCCAAGCTGCTCGGGGGTCAACGACCAGAGAGGCGACGCAAACAGCATTCAGGATCCAGACGAGAAAAAAAAAGGTTGAGCTGGACCCCAGAATGAAAAAAAGGGGACAACTGAGGGAGGAATCTGACAAAAGATAAAACGGCCTCAGGCAGAGATGAAAAATAACAAAAGGTTTCCTACGCGTGCAAGAGAGGGAACGTCCACAAAAGATGTGTTCAGTTTAGGGTGCTTCCGTAGACTTGAAGCAAAGACATGAACGCCACCCTGCACACGATTACCTGTTTATTTAAGATATGGAGATAAACAGGAAAACAGAGCGCTTACTAAACAGCCAGGAAACACGGAAAGAGGAAAGACCTCTAATCAAATTAGCAGCCCTCGTCCTCCTCCTCCTCCTCGTCCTCCTCCTCCTCCTCCTCCTCCTCCTCATCTCTCTCTGGCGGGGAGGGAAACCGTTCAATTAGCTCCGGCTGTGCATATCACACAACAAAAGAGCTGTCCCAGGCCGTTAACGTTAGCCAACCAGGCAGGCGTCTAGTTAACACTGAAGAATTAGCTTCCGGCGTTCAAACTACTCAGCCAACGGGAGCGCGAGGCCGTTAAAGTGTGTGTTTGTGTTTGTGTGTGTGTGTGTGTGTGTGTGTGTGTGTGTGTGTGTGGAGCAAGCATCGCACAATAGAGTGGAGGGTTATTTGTCTCGGCCCCTCCGGGAGAATCTAATAAAGTTGTTTACAAGCAGATGTTGAATAAAGACACACAATGCGCTCCTCTTTACCCTCCTCACCCCCTCAGGAAAACCCATTCACTTCCTCTCCTCAATGAGAAAAGGCAACACACTGGCCTATAGAATTTACCATCTAGGGTGGATAATTGATTTCTCTTGCTGGATCGAGGAAGGATACCAGCATGAGGTAAAGACTCGGGGAGGCAGCGAGATATTCTCTCTGTCTCTGAATGCTGATTGTTGACTTTTAACTTCAAGCTTCTCCAGTATTCTTTCAAGGTCTCACTTTTATCTGCATGTGTTTGCTTGCAAGTGAACAGACAATAAATAAAATGATTTTCCTCTAAAGAGCATAACAACACTTATTTCACCCTGGTTATATATATTATATATGAACAACAGCTCGCTCCGGGCTCTTCATTTATGTATCTGGACATTTCTGTGAAAATTAATCACATTAAACGATTAACAGCCAGCGTGCATACATACACTAATTGTTAACTGGCTGGAGGCAAAATGAAAGGACAGAACATCTTATCTGTCTTTTTAATATACATGTGCATTTATTTTCACTGTGAGACACTAAACACTAATGTCTCTAGTGGAGACTGAAAATAACACATTTAAAAGGGACTGTTTGTAACTTCTTACACGTATAAATCATTGCGGGTCGGTGTTCCATGCGCGCTCGCGTGTGTCTACGCTGTTCAGACTCAGACTCCAACACAAACTACACGGAAGCACCAAAACCTCTTGGTTGTATCTAGTGAAGCCCGTCTGTTAAACAGTGTTGGCCGCGGTCGGAGGACGCGGGGGAGACCGTAGCTTTGGTCTCCAGGACCGGAGTCTCTGCTGTACTCTGCTCCTCTGCCTGCTTCCTTTCACTCACACACCGCGCTCCTTCTCTCTTTCTCTCTCTCCACCTCTCACGTGCATGCTGCTCACTCCACACTGCAGAAGAGTTAGTTTAGCTCTGAGAATATCTAGGGAATGTTCAGTGGACGTTTGTGCAGAAATAACTGCTGCAGCTCCTCCAGACCAACAGAGGTTTCCTGAGTCGTTTCCTGCTGCTGACTGAATAGACGGTGCTCTGGAGTGAGTAACGTTATCGACTCCGACCAAAACTCTGGTGTCTCCCCTGTTCCCTCCGGCCGCGGTCGGGAGGCTGAGACAGGAAAACACAGTATCAGCAGTGATTCATGGAGAGACCTTGGTCTGGTCAGCTAACATTACTGCCAAGCAGCTGAAATATAGAGTGATATTGTGCTTTTAGCTGACGTGTGTCTCCTCACTGTGTTGAGCGATGCTCCTTCATGTCTATGTAGAGCGAGCACAAGCGCGAGCAACAGGACACTGACTTTCGTTGACTTAACGGCCACAGGTGTCGCTGTTAACAAGACATTTCTGATTCTTACATAGAGTCCCTTTAAGTAAGAGTCAAATATTGCATGCAGTAAACATGGATCAACGTTCACACGTTCACGTTTGGAGAAACTAAGAACTTTCTTTTGGACCTGTAAAGTTAAGATGAAATGAAAAAGGCCTTTTTAAACCTTTTAGATCCCCGGTCATATTGAACACCTATTTAACAATATATGCAAATTATGGCTGTCAAAGTCTAATCAATGTCTAATTTTCACACATTAATGCAATTGATCTTTCGGAGGTTGTAACCACAAATTGTACCACAAATACATGGCTCCTACAGCCACCGATATCTGATCAGTTTATCCTTCAGTCCAAGTGGACATTTGCACCAAATTTGAAGAAAGTCCCTCGGGGCGGTCCTGAGATATCACATTCACAATAACCAAATAAAATAATCAAAACCATAATTCCTCCGGTCACGGCTGTCGTTTGTCGTAGAGGCATAAAAAAAATATGACTACCGGATCAGCAGAACTCAATAAAAACAGCTTAAATGAACCGTTTTACTAGTCGGGGGGACAGTTGGTGTGTTCATGACTTTCTGAGCTGTATCAGATGTGAAGAGATAAATAGATATGTGAGAGAACGAGACGCCTCTCTAACAATCAAGACGAGCAGCTGAAGGCCGGGTTTACAGTTAAATAAAGAATCCTGTATGTGTCGTATCAGCTCTGACTGAACATCTGTCGTCTCATCTGCTCCGTCTAATTGTCTGATGTTCTGTTTGATGTCAGACTTGTGTTTTTCTCTGGCTGGAAAGACATAAAACGAGCTTCAAAACTGCAGAGAAATATTGGTGTTTTATCTCACTGACCAGCTTCTTCAACAGCAGATCATCACTTCCCACGCACCGGGGAATAAAGCTCATCTGTTTATGAGGCGAATGTGACAAATATCACAAAGATAAACGCTCTCTTCAAATAAAAGGCGCCAGAGGAGGAACGAGCCATCGGCCGGTTTGCCCGATGAAGCCCTCGGTGACCCGGGAAGACACTTTGCTCAAACAACATATTTTCAGAATAAAAGTTTCAGTTATCTGACAACATCTAACTCCATATTAGCAGATGTTTTGTGCTTGCAGCTTTTCCTTTTTCCCTCTTTTTGATTTCAAAGCTCTGTGTGGTAAAACTTTCAGTAGAAATGGATCCACTTTGTAACAGAGCCGGACTGATCTAACTCTGACAGCTCTAACAGCAGATATATGGATAACTGCAAGTGGAAAGATAACGACTGAGATTGAATCACTGTTCCACAAGATACACTAACAAGCCGGGAAACTTTGTGTGTATCAAGTGGAAAAAAGTTTGAAAATAACAATGCAGATGACAGGAAAATGATTTTGTTTGTTGCAGAGACGTTATGTATTGTGGAGATAGTGCCGTCTGACAGGAAGCAACAATGTTGGCTGTGTTTTTATTGCCATTTGATCAAACACAGTGTGCATTTACTGCATTATAAGAGCACCCTGACCTTCACGTATATAGAAGAAAGCAATGTGTGTTAAATCCTCATGAATAAAGTGAAATCGCTGCTCAGTCAAGATGTGAACTGAGTCATTCATTTGGTCTTTATATCGTTGTTATATCAGCTCAGATCTTTGTTTCTGTCCGTTACACAACACTATGAAAACCTCTGTTCCTTCTAGCAGCGCAGATTTAACAAGGCAATTATTTGAAACAAATAAGATACGTTTTATTATATGCTGCTTATTAAATTTGGATCTTTACTTTGTCCGGGCAGATGTCTGTAAGAAGAGGATCTGCAGTTCTTTGGGTTTACAGCTTATTACACCATAGAGAATTGTGGAGGAGTGCGTTATTTCCTTGTAACATCCGGTATAACTGGACACCTCTGACACAGGCGACGTTATAAAAGAATGAACCGGTATTAAAAACTGCACTAATCAATATTTTTCTATAACAATGGATCAAATGACGGTGATGAATAGGGCCAAATAGTTCGAAGCTTCATTCATAACTTTTACATTAGCATTCGAAATCAGCATTGGAAATATGCGCAGTTTTTATATATGTGTGTGTGTGTGTGTGTGTGTGTATATATATAAACGGAAATGGAAACTTGTGTTTGGTGGATTATTTCTCTGTTGTTACAATGCTGATTGTCATTGTATTTTACATAGTTGGAAAGCCTGTTTATTTACCTTCACAATGATGTCCAACTAGTGAGGACCATGCGTTTGTGGGATGAGCAGCACAGCTGATGATGTGGGGAGCGCCCAAGGAAAATGTTCCAAAATGCTCCGTCAATGGTAAACAGAGTATTCTCCTGTTGGTGTTGACTCTTGTTTTGAGTTGTTTGGTGGATTGGATGATTGAACTCTCTTTCAGTAACAAGGAACAAACAAGACATATTGGCTATGTCCTTCACTGGTATTGGTATCGACTACTAAATTTCTGGTATTGTGACATCCCCTACACCTGGTATTATTAGTATTATACTATTAGTAGAAGTAGAATCCAGTGGCGGCTGCATAGGACTATTTCCCACTCGTGTCATCCAAACATTTCCAATAACTTCCAAGAGCGTGGAAAAAGTCCAAAAGCCAACATATATTGAAAAAAGATAGATGCAATCATTTCCAAAATTCACATGTTTATATCTAACAGAATATTCTGCTCCTATATTTGTTGGCGTTTAGCCTTTCAAAAACAACATTTTCACTGCGGTTTGCTCTCCCGCTTGCCGCACACAAAGGGAGGCACACACTGACGGGTTATATTCATTAAAGAAAGTTGATTTAATAAAAAAAAAAAGACTAACTCATTTAATCCAATAGATCACTTTATTGTAATTGAGGATTTTAGATTTTTTAGGGCGATGACGTTATGAAATATGACGACAGATATTTGAAGCTTCATCAAAAACTATAAACTATAAGACTATAAAACTATATTTGGTACAGCCCTAACTGTATGTAATGTGAAAGGAGGAGCTCGTAGTGATGAACCCACAGAGATCTCTCTCATCAACGTTTAGCCAGTTTTAGCTCATTGTTTTGGTTTGCATGACATCAACTCTGCTCCAATCAATCTCATTTCCAGGGAAAAAGCTCTGATAAACAAAGTGTTCACTACCTACAGCTCCAAACAGTAGACAGACACTGCTGCAGAGCATTTACCGAGAGTCTCTCTCCTATCTGAGCGTGTTTTTAGCTTGTTCCGTTGTCCTTAAATGACCACGAAGAAATTAAAAAACCTATTAATGCAGCTTTAAATGCAGGAAGCAACGGCAACAGTTCTGAAGCTTCAGCACGTTTAACAGTTTAGCTAAAGAGCTGCCGTTCAGAAATGTTCTTCCTCATACTGCCGTTGATTTGGTCCAGATTCTTGCAGATATCATTAATAACTGGAAACATAATCTTAGCGATACTACGAGGCCGATGATAAACAGCTTTTCTCTATTCTTGTTTGAGTATCTTGTTCACAATTAGAGAGCAGATAATGAGTGAAACTTCTCTGCATGTGTGCGATGAAACCGGATGTTGATATTGTAGTTTAAAACTTCTGTAATCAGCACCCTGTTGTACTCGCTTCATGTTGTCGAGCAATACAGGAAGCAGAAGAGTAAAAAATGGATTCCATGGAGGCAAGAGACCTTCTCTGTTAACCACTATAAATATAGAGGTTTCACATTCACCAGGTAACAACATCCTTTTATTGTGTTGTTTATATTATAAAAAGATCTGTTTAGATGAAAAGGAGAGTATGAGACTTACGAACACAAAGGTTTCCACTTTCATAGAAGCCGGGGCAGCACTGAGAGCGTCGCCTGTACATCGTCCTCACTCCTCTTCTGTACGCCGTCTTGTAGCTGATCCTGTGCACGTCACATACACACGCGCACACACGCGCACACACGCGCACACACGCGCACACACGCGCACACACACACACACACACACACACACACACACACACACACACACACACACACACACACACACACACACACACACACACACACACACACACACACAAAAGGTTGATGTATCTCTGGGATTGTTTCTTCAAGCCGTCTTTCCATTACAATAATACAACTACATTTAGTAAAAAGTTCACGTTGTGGTGCTGCACTATAGAAACGTGCTAAAGATGTGTTCAGATCACGACACTTCTGAAAGATGAGCAACACTTAGAGGTACAATGTGTAAGATCCGGTTCAAGTCCCCGCATGGACCAAGTACTGAGTGTGAACTGGTAGCTGGAGAGATGCCAGTTTGTCTTTTGGGCACCAAACCCCCAGCTGCTCGGGGCGCCTGTCAGGGGCAGCCCCCTCACTCTGATCGCTCTCCATTAATGCATGTGTATAGGTCCTGTTTGTGCATGTGTGTCTTTCGGGCCTGTGTGTACATTCTATGTAAAATAACGGAGTGTAAAAATTGAATTTCCCCTTGGGGATTAATACGATTCTTCTTCTTCTTCTTCTTCTGTGACTTCCAGATTGCAAAAACCGCCAACTGAAGGTCCGTCTCCCGGAGCTGCCGCCCGCTCTACCCCTAGCAAAGTCGTCTCCTGGTTTCTCGTTTGTGCCACTTTGGATTTAATCCAATAAAGAAACTATTAAAACGTACGTGGACCGTACAGCCCCTCGTTAGTGGCACAGTAAACACACAGATAGCATATGACAGCAGTCTTATTTTGACCGTCTCTCAGAGTTTCATTTTTCATTTCATTTCAAATGTTTTGATCAAACTTTGTGTATTCTTGCCCTGCTGTTAGTTAGTAGTCGGCTTTTTTTATTTTCAGAAGTGATGACTGTAGATGTGGACTGAATGGACCCAGTAGAAGAGATGAAATGCTGCCCCCTATTTGTTTAAAACATGTGGCCGGATCTTACACATTGCATCTATTTAAGGGAGTTTCTCCCACTCATTCAAGGACGCTGATGTTGTCTGACATTTCTGCTTAAGATCAATGACTCAGCTCTTAGCTGGAGGAGCTAAACTGGTGGCTATAAAGCTTAATGTGGTCATTAAAGCCGATACGCCGACGGTCGCTCATCAAAATGACCACATCAGATGGAGCTGGACTGCCGGCGTTGGGTAGTACACACTAGTGACTGACTGCCTCTGAGCTCCAGCGACAGAAGTACATACAGCACAAGATGTACAGCGTTTGACATACTGCGTAGAAGATGTGAACGGACTGGCTAATTCTCTCAAATGAAGAAGGAAACAGGGAAACGTGATGACATGAATTGAAACTCTTTCTCTTACTGTTTCTAAATTTAGCATGATGATGTTCTCGCATGATTCTTGCAATTGTTGGGATTGTACCCACATGGTTGAAAGCACTTATTGTAGGCTGCTTTGGATAAAAGCCTCAGATGAATAAATGTAATAAAGTAAAGTGCAAAGCACCAGAAAACAGTCTGTCCCAGTCCGGAGTTGGGATGAGGAACTTTTAAAGCTCTCTTATGCCTACCGTACCCGAGAATACTCTGAAAAGACTTTTAGAAGACTGAAGTCCGACACCCTCTCACATCTAAAGACAACGTGGCAGTTTTTAGTCACAGACTATAACATTTAGCAAAGACTGGGGATCTCAGGGTCACTATTTAAGACTACAACTAGATTCCTTTAGAGATTATTTCCCATCCTGTTCTTGGTGGAAATTTACAAGAAGAAAAGCAGTTGAACAACGGAGCTGAAGCAGAAGCAGCTTCTGGCCTCAGCTCTGGCCTCGTGTGTGCAGTAGTTTGCTCTGAAACACACGGACATGACCCAGGATGAGAGAACAGGGACAGTAAGGTCTGTCCGTCCTACAAAAGGAACCGGAGGTGAGTTATGACAACTAGCTCAGTAATTCATAGCATTGTCTTGACTTGTCCCCGGAGTCCCCTCCATGTTTACTGTTGTGAGAGAAAATACCATGTCCCTTTGTATTAGCATTTGTGTACTCAGATTTATCCGGATGTTTTGGGAAAGTAGAGACTGTCCTAGTTTAGATATATTTGTTATCATATTCACATCCGCACTCTTTCAAACCATTATAATCACCAGTAACTCTTTAATGAATCTTCCACTTCGAGGCAGGGCGGAAGGTGTAGGTCACAAAGGGGAGGGAAGGCTAAATCAAGATAAGGTTTGGGTCACAAAGGGGAGGGAAGGTTGAACCAAGATGATAAAGAATGATGTAGTGAGGGAGCTCTCTGTCTTTGTACACTGACTTGTCTGCTCTAAGGACCCAAATGCATTTGCTTAATAAATGGTATTTGCTTCTTAACTGAATGACCAGAGACTTATTAAATCATTTCTCCAACACTGTCTACTCTGTTTGCTGCTTCCTGTTTGGTGCTGCAGAGAGCTCACCTATTGATTGCTGACCAGTATTCACGTCATTGAACTTTTGCATCAGCCAAGTTCAAACTTACAATGATATTAAACAAGTTTGATTTTATCGGAACGTCAAGACGAGACAACAAGACGGCTCAGACTGAGTTTTATGACCTCCTTACACAAGCGATCGAGATCACGGGAACACGTCACTCTAGAAAAACTCAAACTCAACATTGGAAAATTGGAAATGGCTTGAAAAGTTATCTGGTGTAAGGCCGGCATAATGATGTGAAATATCTCGGTCTAAATTAAAACACAGGGATGAGCAAAGGCTCACCTCGGGCTATTTTAGAAATCTTCTGACATTTTATGGACTTCTTTTATGAATTGGTTAATGAGAAAATAATCAAGGGATTAAATGACAGAGAAAATAATCATTAGCTGCTGCACTAGTCCTCACTGCTGCTCCGTACCGTACCTGTGTCTGGTGCATTTGAACCAGTTGAGGATGTCGGTGCAGCGGGTGTAGTAGACCTGATCAAATGGATGAGCGTAAGACTCCTGCACAGTCACTGCATAGCTGGAGGGAGAGAAAAATACAACCACAGGTTAACAGGGAACACATGCACAGTTCAATTACTGATCTGGAATACATATTTTTCATTAATAAAATTAACAAGCAGCCTGCTGCACATCATATTCAAAGATTTTTCCAATTATCCTCAAGGCTTTGGTGAAATCTGAAAACTTAAAATTGCATTGTAAAACAAAAACACAACCTTAAAACTCATGGTGTAGCGGAGCAGGACACCGTATTTCTAAAAGCTGAACATCATAGAGGTCAATAACGTTTCCTTTTAAAACTGATCATCAGGAAGTGAATTATTGATCCCAGGTTGGAGAGCGAGGACGCAACGTGTCCTTGTGGTGCAATTCTTTAAATGTAAAAAAAAATGTTTAAAGGTCATCGATTCTTTCAGAGCACTTTAAAAGCTCGATTTGATTTTCCTTAAAAAACACAAACTTTCCGGATCTTCAAGAATCCTGCCGGAACTTAACTGTTGATTTTTCTAATTCTCTGTTCTGGTTTGATTTGATTTTGTTTTCCTCAGAGGTAATATCCATTTCCACAATTCCCACTGAGAGATTATCGATCACGGCACATGCACTCCGTGTTACTCTCATCAGAAATGACATTGTGCTTTTACTCAGCGTAGCACTGAGTGGCGAGACCACTCAAGCAGTCACATTACCATCGCTGTGGATTTACGGCCTCGGTATGTCCCCAGGAGTAAACCTTTTCCCTTTTGCTTCTGATTATTGGCTAACCCTCAGTCTTGATTTGTAGCGGGGGAGTCCATTAGTTCACTGCAGCGTTTTGAGAGCCGTTATATCACTTTGAATATTGGTGAGGAGACTGTGAATTGGGGGAAACTGACCTCTCCCAGTGGCTGCACACGTTGGGGTCATCCGGGTTGAGGGACGACGCCAGAGAGATCAGGCCAAACAGGTTGAGCCACAGCAGGGCTTGGGGGGAAACCCCACCGGCCCCCATTGTCCTCCTCCCTCCGTCCTTGGGGAAGCAGAGAGAAGACAGTCAGGAACAAAGATGTCACCTTTAAAAGCACATGGTGAGGTGTGCATGAATCAGAAAAGAGATACAAGGACGACTATCACCCTAAAATAAAGAAAACTATGTTATAAATCACGATGCCATTTATTTACAGTCTCCAAAAATAAAAAGGAAAAGAAAAACATGGACAGACTTTAAAAACTCCCAGGATGAGTTGTTATCAGTTCCACCAACTCCACTCACTCAAATAGCGAGGCTTGGTCAGTGGCCCTCTGCGTCTGATACCGACACACCGAGGTTTGGGTCAAACAGACACAGGACTTTCACTCTGGGGAACGGCGTTCTTGTCCCGCGTGAAACCAAAAGTTGAGTTATTTCTACTGACGAAGTTACGTGACGCTACGTCACTGAGTCACGTTCGTAGCTTAGCTCAAGTTACGTGACAGACGTACTTATTTTAACCCAAACCATGAATCTTTTTTCTAACCCTAACCAAGTGGTTTTGTTGCCTAAACCTAACCGTGACCGTTTCACAATGGCGACTGTCATAGTATAGAGCACTAAAGTCCACTTATGGAGGAGGTCGGGGTGGACGGTTGGGACAAACAGGACGTTGACTCAGGAGACCGCTGTTCGTGTCCCGTGTGAAACCAAGTCAACATGACTTATTTGACCTTACTTTTGCTACGTAACTTATGTACTTAACCTCTTAAAAGCCACCTGCCCGTCAGCGGGTTAGGGGTAAATGATGACCAACAATGTTTTGAATGATGGTAGGGTTATTTTTTAAAAAGGGCAGATCTTAAGAGGTTAATGCCGTGTATGTTAGTTACGTAACAAACATACTTATTTTAACCCTTTTAACCTCTTTTCCTAAATCTAACCACGTAGTTTTGTTACCTGAATCTAACCGAGTAAACCTAAAAACCAAGTAAACCTACGTTGGAAGTTTATATTGAAAACACACAATGCATATAACGAGCAGAAACTGACACGTCCAAACTGATGCTAAAGGGGCATCTAGAGCATCATTTGAAGCGTAGGACCGTTGGCCAAGCGTCGGTATTTGATGAGTTGGGAGTGAGAACGTGTTGTTTGAGGTCCAAAGAGGTAAAATTATCCAATATTTCACAACAAAAACAGCAAACACTAGAGAAAAGTCCAAAAATTGGAGGGGCAAGACCCCTAGGTTGGGAACCACTGGACTAAACTAGCTGTATATTAAGTAGTTAAAACTAGCTCCACTTCCACAGTAAAATCTTATTTACACATTGATGCTTTAGTATTAACGATCTAATAATGTCACATATACTAATATACCAGTCACAGGAGACATTTTACTGCAAAAGGAGTACTTTTGAAGTTCAGGATCTGAGTACTTCTTTCACCCCATTTGGCTGCTGCTCGCTCTGTGAAGCCGTTATATGAAGCAGTAGGTGTGATGTTGAATCTCTGTCAGCTAAGAGTCAAACAGCAGCAGGTGGTGGAGACGCTGTGGTAAACTTTTCGATCTTTCTACAGCTTCTAAGTGTTTACAGAGACAGTAGAGTACTTTATGTTTGGAGCCCATTAAATATGTGTTTATTAGTAAGGTCGGGTTTAAGAGC